>CAKNYM010051220.1:0-43574 GCA_932195095.1 Andricus curvator | reverse complement strand
AATTTTGTTTTCAATTGAGTAATATAAATGAATTATTTTCTTTACGGTTATGCAATTCAATATTCTCTCTAATTCTTATAATAAAAGTTTATTTATATTTAAAATACTTCTAATCCAATTTTATAATTCTTTGAAATGTTTGTCACGTGAAATGAGTATCTGAATTCAATTTTCAAAATTATATGCACATATGACTTATTTTTTTCTGGAATTAGTTCAAAAGGTTATTGATAAATCAAGTTTTCATAAATGAAAGTTTAAATTTAGTAAAAATGTAAAGTAAAAATTATTTGAATTTTTCAATGAAAATAATTGTTTATTGCTTTGTATGTTGTGAACTGATTGATTTTTACCTGAATTATTTTGTGCAATGTAAACTAATTATGCAATTAATTGTTATTTAGTTCAATATTGGCTAAAATATGCATAATCAAAGTAAATATTTAAAATACCATTATTCTAATCATATAATTTCTTTAAATGTTTGTAATGTTGTGCAATGAGTATCTGAATTCAATTAAAAAAATTACATGATACGTATGTTTTAATTTTTTCTGGAATTAATTCAAAAAGGTTATTAACAAATCAAATTTTCAAATAAAAAAGAGAAAATTTTGAAAAAATGTCAAGTAAATATTGTTTTAATGTTTCAATGAAAATAATTATTTTATTTAATTAAGTAACATAAATTGATTATTTACTTTAAGTATACGTAACTGAATATTGGCTATTATTTGTGTGATCAATTGTGAATAATTCATGTTTGAAATAACTTTATAACAATTCTATCATTTTTTTAAAATGTTTGTGATGTTGTGAAATGAGTAGAGTACCTGTCAGAAAATTTAAAAGGTCGTATTGAAAACGTCCCTTTTTTTCATGGTCATCTCAGCAATAAATTAAGTTAGAAAGCTTAAAAAAAACTTTAGAAGGTTTATTGAATTGCAAACCTGCGAAGGATTATTATGATTATGATTGACTTTCTTAATACACGACGTGAAATTATTTCAATAATTTTTCTTTCATTAATTGTTCGCTTCAATCGAATTGCAATTCAATAAACCGACTAACTTTTTTTTTAATCCTTCTAACTTAATTTGTTGCTGAGATAACCACGAAAAAAAGTGACGTGTTTAATACGATCTTTTGTAGTAGACTGACCGGTACTGTACTCATTTGACAACATCACAAACATTTCAAAAAACGATATAATTGTAATAAAATTATTTTAAACATAAATACACATTTATTACACAAATCACAGTCAATATTCAGTTACATAATCTTAAAGTAAATAATCAATTTATATTACTTAATTGAATAAAAAAATTATTTTCATTCAAAGATTAAAACAATTTTTACTTGATATTTTTTCAGAATTTGCACTTTTTTATTTGAAAATTTGATTGGTTAATAACCTTTTTGAATTAATTCCAGAAAAAATTGAAACATATGTATCATTTAATTTTTTTAATTGATTTCAGATACTCATTTCACAACATTACAAACATTTAAAGAAATTATACGACTAGAATAATGGTATTTTAAATATTTACTTTTATTATACATATTATAGCCAGTATTAAACTAAATAACTTTAAAGTAAATAATTCGTTTATATTGCACAAAATAATTCAGGTAAAAATCAATCAGTTCACAACATGAAAAGCAATAAACAATTATTTTCCTTGAAAAATTCAAATAATTTTTTTTTGAATTTTCTCAAAATTTAAACTTTCATTTATGAAAACTTGATTTATCAATAACCTTTTGAACTAATTTCAGAAAAAAAAATATGACATATGTGCATATTATTTTGAAAATTGCATTCAGATACTCATTTCACATGACAAACATTTCAAAAAATTAGAAAATTGAATTAGAAGTATTTTAAATATGAATAAGCTTTTATTATGAAATTTATAGAGAATATTCAACTGCATAACCGTAAAGGAAATAATCCATTCATAGTATTCAATTGAAAAGAAAATTAAAATTCAATATTGTGAACAAATTTATTCAGGTATTGATAACGTTTTAAAATTTAATCTAATTTCAGAAAATGTAAAATTTAAGAGAAAAATAACAGCGTGTCAAAAAAATTGCTAAATGATTAAAATATATTTACTTATAATTAGCGTATCAAAATACATCGCTAAATAAGTAAAACATATGTACTTATAATTTGATTCAGATACTCATTTCAAAACATCACAAATATTTTTAAAAATTATATAATTAGGATGTAGGTATTTTAAATATAAATAATCGTTTAATATACAGCATTCTTTGCATTGCAATATTGGAATAATTTTGTTATGTAATGTAATAATATGAAATATTGTAATTTAAAAAAATGGCATTTGCGGGTACTTGCATTGCCGTGTTAATTTTAAATCAGCGCATCAAAATACATCGCAGAAATTTAGAAAAACTAATGACATACATTTTACATCGTATATTCAGAAAGTCAATCATAATTTACCTACTTTAAATAAATTTATAAAAATTAATGAAATACATTTTACGTTTTAAGCAGAATGATGATTCAGTAACATTTTTCTTCACAATTAGCTATAAAATACTAATGAAATATCACTTTTTAAATATCACCCGCATGAGTCTGTTTTATAGTGTCCCAAAAAAACCCCATAAGTGAAGATAATGAGTTTGGCGAATTTCTGGCGCTAATTATGATTTTTTTGCGGATTTGTAAACACAAGTTGTTTCTAATACATGAAATACTACTTTCTACTGATGATGAGATTTTTAACTCAATTGTTTAAACAATTCATTATCGTTTTTAGCAATTTTCTCTTAGAATAGAGTTGGAAAGTTGCGGTTTTTTCTTAATTTCACAACTTATTTTCAACTGTTTAATTAGAGCGATACAGTAAAAAATAAAATTTAACAGAAATAATTGTGTTAACAATTGATTATTATTTCTAATGATATTCTCTTAAAATAATGCTAGAAAGCTGCAGTTTTTTATACATTTTTCTACTCTTTGTCCACTTTTCAATTGTAGGAAGGTTATAATTAATGCAGTTTAACAAACATGATTATTTAAATAAATTATTACTGTTTATAACTATCTTCTTCTCTAGTAATGCTAGATAGCAGCAGTTTTGTTGTTGAAATTTTCCACTTTTTGTCAACTTTTCAATTATTAAAGGAATAACTTATGCAATTTAACACACATAATTGTTTGAAAAATTTATTAATATTTTTAGTAATGTTATCTTTGAATAATGCTAGAAAGCTACGTTTTTTCTTAAATATTCAACTTTTTGTCCACTTTTCTCTTAGAGCGAAATAAAACTTAATAAAATTCGAAGAACCTAATCGTTTAAACAAATTATTATTGTTTATAACTATCTTCTCCTATAGCAATGCTAGATAGTTGTGTATTTTTCAAAAGTTTTCCACTTTTTGCCCAATTTTCAATTAGACTCAGGTAATACTTAATTAATTTCAACAAAAATAATTTTTGGAAAAATTTATTATTATTGTTAATAATATTCTCTGCGAATAATTCTAAAAAATTTAAGTTTCTTCAAAAATTTTTCACTTTCTGTCCATCGTCCAATTAGAGTGAGGTTAGTAATTAATTTAAGTTAAGGAAATTAATTGTTTAAACAATCAATCATCATTTTTAATATTATTGAATATAATTAATGCTAGAAATTTGCGGTTTTTTGGAAATTTTCAACCATTCGTCTACTCTTTTTCTACGCTATTTTTTATTGACTATTTTTATGAAAATTTAACTTTTTGGTAGAAAATTAACTTTGTTGTTAAAAAAAGTTAAAAAATCATTTTTTTTCGGTGAAAATTTTACCGTGTTGTATAGATAATTCGTCCTTTTGGCTCTAAAATTCAACAATTATTTTGAAAATTAATGTATTTTGTTGAAAATTCGAGTTTTTTTGGTAGAACAGTTACCTTCTTTTTGGAAAATTCATTTTTGTGGTTGAACATTTAAACTATTTGGTTGCAAATTTATCTTTTTTAGAGTCATTATTTCAGTAGGATAAATACAAATTAAAACAAATCGCAACTCGGTCGAATGATTTTAGGTAAAATAAATATTAGAGAAACTAGAATTTGTGGAATATTCATGCGCCTCATGAATATTAACGAGTGATGAAATATCCACACAAAAATATACCGCTCATGAAAATAGCACGGGAAATAAAAATTCGATAAGCTGCTAAGCGTATCTCACGTCGGGCATCCAATGTAGTGCAATAAAGATTCAATGAACCTTCCTGTAATTTGCGCACGTACTGACGAATTAGATCGTCCTATGACGTGTTTGAGCGCCGTTAAGTACGAGCAGGGATGAAAACACGCGAACCAAACCTTGGTTCAGCATTGTCGTCTTAAGGTAGAAATTTTTTCGTGATAAATTCCTCATTACCATAAAAAATGTCTAGCTTTAGATAAGCGCCCAGAACGGAATTTGTCAGTGGATTGTGGGCTAATAAAGTCTTCTTCATGGTCGAGTTGCGTGCGTGGAAATAATCCGAATTTATACCCTCGTTAACTTAAGTGGCTGGAAGATTCGGACTCTTTCAAGAAAATATATCCTCGACACAGTTCACTTCTTAGAGTTTTTTTATCAATTTGACACGGAAATAATGAAAGGGATTCCGAATTTATCAACTTAAGCATCGGCTCAGTTTTTTCATTCGGAAATTCGTCCACGGTCGCGCTAAAGTCAATCAGTTTTAGATTTGAAGTTTAAATTTGGATGCTTCCGTTTAGGCGCAGGAATTTCAGGCGCTGAGAAGTTTAGGCGCTGGGTACGTGACGTTCAGGCGCGACCGTTTGGACGCTACTGTTTGGGCGCGGGACGTTTAGACGCTACGAAGTTTAGGCGCTGGATACGTGACGTTCAGGCGCGACCGTTTGGACGCTGCTGTTTGGGCGCGGGACGTTTAGGCGCTGCGAAGTTTAGGCGCGGGGTATGTCACGTTCAGGCGCGACCGTTTGGACGCTGCCGTTTAGGCGCGGGACGTTCAGGCGCCGGAAATTTAGGCGCTGGAGTTTTAGACGCGGGACATTTAGCGGCCACAGCGAGTTACTTAACCAAAAATGGTATAGTAACATTTCCAGAAAAAAATCTTAACCAAAAGAAGACGAATTTTGAGCAAAACAGTTAAATTTTCAACCAGAAAGTGGAATTTTCAAACAACAAGTTTATTTTTTAACCAAGAATCTTTAAAAGAAAGAAAGAATTTTTTATTAAATTTTCAAGGAAACAGTAGAATTTTTAATCAAACGATATATTTTGGACCAAAAATATAATAGTAGACTTTTCAACAAAAAAACAAAAGATCGTTTAACCAAAAATAATTGGATTTTCTTATTGGATTCTATTAATTTAGTTCAAATTTAAGCGAAAAAACAAGAAAAAGGGGATTTTTCTTGACAACAGGAGTAACTAAGAATTCCTTGAAAAAGAGGAAACGAGTCTATGGACGGCCGCTAATCTTTTAAGTTATTTGCCGTCTAAGATGATCTTCAAATTAATTTAATGTTTTCAAATGAAAAGAGACGTCTATAGAATTTATTTAAAAGAATTCTCATACTAGTATCAAATAGTTTTAACTGTCATATGACATTGGGCGGTTGGGGGGGGGGGCGGTGCACTGAAATATCACAAATTGTCACAAGAGAGAGGTGTGAGTCAAAAATCACCCTCCCTTCTACAACTTCTTTCTCCTCTACTTCCCTTTCTCTCATCTTCCCCAGATAACACTTCCCTTCCCCTACTTCCCTTCTCCAGCTATCAATTTCCCTCCCCTACTTACCGGAACTACTCTACTTGACCTCCCTTCACTTCCATTAGTAGCCTCCCTCACTTCTAATCATTTTCCCTACTTCATTTCACTTCTCACTTCCCCTACTTTCACTCCCTTAGTTCCCCTCACTCTCCCTATTTTTTTTTCTTCTTACTTCCCTTACTTTCTTGTCCCTTATTTACGTTATGACGTTTCTCCCCTTAATTAACCCTCATTTCTCCTTTTTCTTATCATTTCTCCTACTTCTACTTCCCGTCTACTCTTTTCCACTCGATTCTTGCACTTCACCTCTCGTCATTACTCCTTATTTTCCCTACCCCCCTACTTTCCCTCCTCTAACTCTCCTTCACTTCCCCTACTTCTCCTCTTCTTGTTTTCCCTCACTACCCCTACTTTCCGCAGCTATCACTTTCCCTACCCTACTCACCCGTAATACCCTACTTGAACGCCCTTTACTTCCCTCGGGAGCCTCCCTTCTAATGATTTTCTTTGCTTCATTTAACTTCTCCTCACTTCCCCTACTTTTACTGCCTTATTTTCCCTTACTCCCTCTCTCCCTTATTTTTCTGCACTTTCCTTACTTTCTCTCCTATTATTTACGTTATTACGTTTGTCCCCTTAAATTTATCCTTATTATCCCTTTTTCTTATCATTTGTCCCACTTCTCCTACTTCCGGTTCGCTCTTTTCCACTCGCTTCTCGTACTTCACC
This sequence comes from Andricus curvator, assembly GCA_932195095.1. Taxonomy (NCBI): domain Eukaryota; kingdom Metazoa; phylum Arthropoda; class Insecta; order Hymenoptera; family Cynipidae; genus Andricus; species Andricus curvator. The sequence goes on along the minus strand of CAKNYM010051220.1, from coordinate 37,053 downwards.
TTTCGTCATTGCCCCTCATTTTCCCTACCCCCCTACTTTCCCTTTTCTCACTTCTCCTTCTTCCCCTCCTGGGAAGAGTATGACATACGTACGGCCTGATTTGAATTGGAATTGATCATTAATTAATTTATTTATTAAACTTTTTTTCAATTTCATTAAATTTTTAGTTAGATTAATGCAGATGTTTAAGCGATGTTGTTTGTCTGAGTGATATAAATTTATGATAATATTATATATATATATATATATATAGGTAGTTTATGACGTACTTCAGACCAAAGAAAGGAGATTCGTTGTTAGATCCTTTATTCCATTACAGCTGCCAACGTTTCGAAAACCGATGTTTTCCTCATCAGGACAATATTAAAATTTTTTGTTAAATTTCGAAGTTCATCAACATCTTAATATTCTTCTTTATAGGCTTCTCTTTCTCACCCTTCTTCACCTTAAATTCTTCATTTCTAGTTGTGATTTTGTTTACATGATATTATTGTTATTAAAAATTGTTTAAAATTGTAAATTCAATATTGCTAAACTAATAATTTAGTTAATTTAGTTGTAAATAAATCGGAGACATCACCACCATTATGCTCCATTTTTACAAAGAGAAATTGAGAAGTGAAGTTAAATTTTTTATTACTTACAAGGTATACAATGTTAATTTCTTTGTTACTTCCTCTACATTTTATTTTAGTTTAAGGCTTTGTAATCTCATGCGGGGAATCCAATGCCACTAAAATTGCAAGCAATTTACTTAAAGTCATCCCCTGTATAAAGTACTTGAATAGTCGATTCAACTAGAAGTGCAAAAGGTGTTTTAAGACCTCTCGACGAAGACGTTAAAGAAAGGTTTTATCGAACTTCGAAAGACGTGGGCGGATTCCTAGGGCATTCTTAAGAACTTATAACGTGATTCGTCTGCTTCAGAAAAAGAATTGTCGTAAATCCTATCTCCTTTCTTCAATGCTCTTTTCAAAAACGGCTGTTCTCGAAATAACAATTGCACTCTTTTCAATACTGTTTTGCAGTCGATTTTACTTCCTTGCCATTTACAGATGCAGAAGCTATACTCATACCACTTCATTAAATGTTAAATTAGATCGCAGACTAAACCTTTTGCCATTAGAGATGTTACTTTGGATAAATAATGTATTGAAGAACATGAAAAAATCTGTCTCCGCCCGGATTTGAACCGGGAACGCCGCCATACATGAATGAAGCATTGACCAATTACGCCACCGAGGCCTAAACAGATCTGTTTCTGTTCGTAAATGCTAATTTTAGAGGAAAATACTACACGCATTTCTCCAATGTGACAATTGTACCTTTTCTGTTCAACGTGAGTGGAGGGGGAAACAATTACTAACAATGCGGTCCAACGGAGGTAGATTACTCCGGATTATATTAGATTACCTTTATAATACATAATTACTCTGGAATAACTAAAATTACTCTGGCTTGTATAGGATTCATCTGGATTACATAAAATTATGGTGAATTTCACAGCCCAAAGGAAAAACTCACATGAATTTTACACAAATTATTTAAAGTTCTAACTAAAAAAAAAAAATTTCCACCAAAAATGAAGTACCTAAATTTCAAATTAAAAAATTAATTTTCAACCAAAAAACAATGCTTTTGAAACAAAATAGTTAAATTTCCAACCAAAGAGATGATTTTTTAACTAAAATGAAGAATCTTTAACAAAACAAATGGATTTTAACAAAATTGTTAAACTTTCTACAAAGAAGATTAATTTCTAGCCAAAAGAGATGAATTCATAACGAAAAGTGTAATAGTTGATATTTCAAAAAAAAAATATGTTAATTTTAGATAAAAAAAAAGGACCAGGTCAACCAAAAAAGATACAATTTCAAAAACATAGTTGAATCTTCAACCAAAAATACGGGTTTTCAACAACGCAGTTGACTTTTCTACCAAAAATTATGTTTTCTAACAAATTGCTTAATTTTAAACAAATTAGATTCATTTCCAACGAAACAGTATAATTTTCAACCAAAAGAATTAATTTTTAACCAATTAGTTGAATTTTTAACTGAAAAAGATAAATTTGTGACCACAAATGGAATAGTTACCCTTCTGCTTAAAAAATTTAACTTTTACCAAACAGAACTAATTTTCAACAAAACAGTTAAATTATCCACCAAAGAGATGATTTTTCAACTAAAATGAAGAATCTTAGTAGTACAGCTAGGCGGGTTCTGGACCACCTCAATCGGTAAAACAGTGACCGGAAATTTACCAACTGATGGTAATTCAGGCATTGTCAAATAATCATTTACCGACTGCCGGCAAATGGTCAGTCACTGTTTTACCGACGGAAGTGCTCCAGAACCGAAAAACTGAAATACTGATCTTTAAGGAGATATTAATTTTTGACAAAGTACTTGAACCATATATTTGAACTGTCAACCACGAAGTTTAATTTTCTACAGAAAATACGAATTTTAAATAAAATAAATAAATCTTCAAACAAATTGTTGAATTGTCAGCTAACCAAAATAACTTTACAATGAAAAATGGAATAGTTAAATTTTCTGTTAAAAACATTGATTTTTTTACCAAGAAAAAAACGAATGTTCAACAAAACAGTTAAATTTGTTACCAAAATGGGTCAACTTTCAACATAAAAGGTGAATTTTCAACTAAAATTAGGAATATCAGTATTATAGCTAGGCGGTTTCTGGAGCACCTCAATCGGTAAAACAGTGACCGGAAATTTACCAACTGATGGTAATGCAGGCATTGTCGACTAATCACTTACCGACTGTCGGGAAATGGTCAGTCACTGTTTTACTGACGGAGGTATTCCAGAACTCGCAAAACTACATTACTAATCTTTGGGAAGATAATAATTTTTGAAAAAGTACTTGAAGCGTGTATTTGAACTGTAAACCACGAAGTTTAATTTTCTACCAAAAAGACGAATTTTAAAAAAAAATACATCAATCTTCAAACAAATTGTTGAATTTTCAGCTAAACAAAATAACTTTACAATGAAAAATGGAATATTTAAATTTTCTGTTAAAAACATTAATTTTCAACAAACAAATAAACGAATGTTCAACAAAACATTTATTTTTTTCACCAAAATGGATCAAGCTTCAACATAAAAGATGAATTTTCAAACAAATTTTCAAGAAAATAGTTCAATTTCGTACCAAGTCAGTTGAAACTATAATTAAGAATCTTCAACCTGAAAAGTGAATTTTTTAACAAAGTAGTTCAACTGTCAACCAAGTAATTGAATTTTTAACTGAAAAAATAAATTTTTACTAAAAATGGAATAGTTAAATTTTCAGTTGCAAAAATTAATTTTGAACCCACAAAAGCGAATTTTCAACAATATAGTTGAATTTCAAACAAAAATCAGGAACTATTTTGATCGCAAGTGAATTACACTGGATTATAGACTTTCCAGATTACATCTGGATTATCTTGGATTACAAGTGGATTAGTCTATGATACTGGGATTACTCCGAATCACTCCGAATTACTTCGAATTTAAAAATTTTTAAATAATCAGAATTTGATGTTTGATGATTATTTCGGACAAATATTATTTTTAAGAACAAGAAAAAAAATCTGTTCTAACTCGGATTTGAACTGGGAACGCCACTATACATGAGTGGAGCGTTGATCAATTAAGCCAGCGAGGCCTCAGCAGATTTGTTTCTGTTCTCCAAAGCTACTTTCACAGGGGAATGTTTTTTCACACTAATTCTCAACTTTTCATTTAGAACGAAGCAATCATCAATAAAAGTCACTAAGAATAATTGTTTAAACCATTTATTATTATTTATAATAATATTCTCTTATAATAATGCTAGAAAGTTGTGGTTTTTCTTCTGAAATCTGAAAGGTAATAATTATTGCAATTTAGCAAACATAATTGTATAAACAAATTATTACTGCTTTTAACTATTTTTTTTTAGATAATTGCTAGAAAGTTGCGGTTTTTTTCTGAAATTTCTTACTTTGCCTTGGCTTTTTAGTTATGAACAAATAATAAATAAACATAAGAGAGAATAATTTTTTAAACAATTCCTTTCTATTTTGTGAATTTTTGTGAAATATAATATATAGATCATATTAAATATAAATGTTGCTTAAAGTAGTGTCTGAAAGCCTTTTTATTTAAATTAATAATAACATTAATATTTATCATTTGTTCCCAACTAAAAAGTCAAAGAACTGATGAAAATTTCATGGAAACATGCAACTTTCTAGCATTCCTTTAAGAGAAGATAGTTATAAACAATAATATATTGTTTAAACAATTATGCTTGTGAACTTGCATCAATTACTATCTCACTAAGTAAAAGGTAGACAGAAGGTTCAAAGGTTTTAAAAAACCTTAACTATCTAGCATTACTATAGAAGAATATAGTTATAAACAATAATAATTTATTTAAAAGATTACTTTGGTTAAATCACAATAATTTTTACTATCCTATAAGTAAAAAGTGGACAAAAAGTGAAAAATTTAAAAGTAGTGCAACTTTGTAGCATTATTCTAAGAAAATATTGTTATAAATACTAACAAATGGTTCGTACAATTATTTTTGTTGAATTTCAATAATTATTACCTCGCGATGAGTGAAAAGGTGAGGATATGTGGAAAATTTAAGAAAAAGCCGCAATTATCTAGCATTACAATAAAAGAAGATAGTTATAAACAAGGATTTGTTTAAACCATTAGTTTGGTTACATTTAATTAATTATTAACTTTCTATAAGTAGAGATTGAAGAAAATATGAAAAATTTCAGAAATACTGCAACTTTCTATTATTATTCTACGAAAATATTGTTATCAGTAGCAACAATTATTTCAAATCATTATTTTTGTTAAATTTTAATAATTATTACCTCGCGATAAGTGAAAAGTTGACGATATGTGGAGAATTTCAGAAAAAAACCGCAATTATCTAGCATGACAATAAAAGAAGATAGTTATAAACAATAATTCGTTTAAACAATTAGTGTGGTTGAATTTCATTGATTATTACCTTTCTGTAAGTAAAACTTGGACAAAATTTGAAACATTTCAGAAATACTGCAACTTTCTAGCATTATTCTAAGAAAATATTATTATAAATAGCAACAAATAGTTGAAACAATTATTTTTGTCAAATTTTAATAATTATTACCTCGCGCTAAGTGAAAAGTTAAAGATCTGTTGAAAATTTCAGAAAAAAACCGCAATTATCCAGCATTACCATAAAAGAAGATAGTTATAAACAATAATTTGTTTAAACAATTAGTTTGGTCAAATTTCATTTATATTACCTTTCTGTAAATAAAACTTGGACAAAATGTGAAAAATTTCAGAAATACTGCAACTTTCTAGCATTATTCTAAGAAAATATTGTTATAAATGGTAACAAATGGTTTAAACAATTATTTCTGTTGAAATTAATTGATTATTGCCTCGCTATAACTGAGTTAGAAGGTAGCGGGTATTTGAGGAGTTAGTGAATAGTTAAGGATGTAGTAGACATTTAAGGTAGTCGCTCGGGCATTCGGGGAGGTTCAACAGGTATTTGAGAAGGTTGGGCGGATACTAGGGAAGGTTGGGCAAGTATTTGGGAAGGTAGCGGGATTTTCGGGAGGACGGGTGGGCATTTACATTGGGTCTCGATTCCTGAAACATCAGCACATAGAGGGCTATTTTAGGGCGGTTGGTTGGGTAAACAAGAAGGTTGAACCAGCAGTTAGGGAGGTTCGGCGGACAGTTAGGAAGGCTGCGAGCATTTATGAAGGTTGTCGTTATAATTGGAAAGGAAGCGTATATTTAGGGAGGCCGCGGGGGCATTTAAGAAGGTGGCGGGCGTCTAAGAAGTTAATAGTTTATGAGATATTGAGGATTTATAGAAGGTAATCAGGCTTTTGAGAAGGTTAGGCGGGGTTTGAGGAAGGTTGTATTTATTTAGGGAGGCCAAGCGGGAATTTAAGAAGGAATTAGCCGTGTAAGGAGATCGTGAGCAGTTAAGGATGTTGTAGACATTAAGGGTGGTCGCTCGGGAACTTGCGCTGGTTCACCAGCTAGTTGAGAAGAGTGGGCGAATATTGGGGAAGGTAGCGCGAATTCTGGGAGTCGGGTGGGCATTTAGAGTGAGGCTTGTTTCCTGGAAAGTCTGCACGCAGTGAGTACTTAAGGAAGTAGCAGACAGTTAGGGTAGTCGCTAGGGAATTTGGGAAGGTTAATCAGGTATTTGAGTAGGTTGGGCGAATATTTGCGAAGGTCGCGAAACTTTTCGGAGGTCGGGTGGGCGTTTAGAGTGGGTCCCGATTCCTGAATCATCAGCACATAGAAGGTTCTTTTAGTGCGGTTAGTTGGATAGTTGAGAAGGTTGAACCAGCATTTAGGGAGGTTCGGAGGGCAGTTAGCAAGGTTGGGGCATTGAGGAAGGCTGGAGCATTTAGGAAGGTTGGAATTACAATCAGGAAGGTAGCGGGCATTTACGAAGGTGGCGGGGGTTCAAGGTATCAGGCATTTATAGAAGTTAATCATACATTTAAGAAGGTTGGGCTGGAATTGAGGAAGGAAGCCCTTATTTATGGAGGCCGGGCGGAAAGTTACGGAGATAGTAGGTGTTTGAGGAGGTACTAAGTAGTTAAGGTTGTAGCAGACATTAAGGGTGGTCGCTCGGAAATTTGGGTTGGTTCACCAGCTGATTGAAAAGAGTGGGCGAATATTGGGGAGGGTAGCGGAAATTGACGAGGTCGGGTCGGCATTTAGAGTGAGGCTCGTTTCCTGGAAAGTCTGCACGTAGTAAGTTCTTAAGGATGTAGTAGACAGTTAGGGTACTCGCTAGGGAATTTGGGGAGGTTAATCAGGTATTTGAGAAGTTTGGGCGATTATTTGGGAAGGTAGCCAAAATTTTCGTAGGTCGGGTGGGCGTTTACAGTCCGCCCCGTTTCCTGAAATATCAGCGCATAAAAGGTTCTTTTAGGGCGGTTAGTTGGATAGTCGAGAAGGATAAAGCCGCATTTGCGGACGTTCGGCGGGCAGTTAGAAAGGCTGGAGCATTTACGAAGTTTGAGATTACAGTCAAGGAGGTAGCGGGCATTTACGAGGGTGGCGGGGGTTCAGGGTATCAGGAATTTATAGAAGTTAATCAGCCATTTGAGAAGGTTTGGCTGGGATTGAGGAAGGTAGCCCTTATTTAGGGAAGCTGAGCGGAAATTTACGGAGATAGTAGGTGTTTGAGGAGGTACTAAGTATTTAAGGTTGTAGCAGACATTAGGGGTGGTCGCTCGGAAATTTGGGCTGGTTTACCAGCTAGTTGAGAAGAGTGGGCGAATATTGGGGAAGGTAGCGGAAATTCTGGGAGTCGAGTGGGCATTTAGAGTGAGGCTCGATTCCTGGAACGTCTATACGTAGTGAGCAGTTAAGGATGTAGTAGACATTTAGCCAGGTCGCTCGGGAATTTGGGGTTGTTAATCAGCTATTTGAGAAGACTGGACGAATATTTGGGAAGGTAGCGAAAATTTTCGAAAGTCGGGTAGGCGTTTAGAGTGGATATTGATGCCTGAAACATCAGCACATAGAAGGTTCTTTTAGGGCGTTTAGTTGGATAGTTGAAAAGGTTCAACCAACATTTAGGGAGGTTCGGCGGGCAGTTGGGATGGCTGGAGCATTTAGAAAGGTTGAGATTACAATTAGGAAGATACCGGGAATTTAAGGTATCAGGCATTTATAGAAGTTAATCAGCCATTTGAGAAGGTTGGGCTGTGATTGAGGACGGAAGCCCTTATTTAGGGAGGCCAGGCGGAAATTTTCGCAGATAGTAGGTGTTTGAGGAGGAACTAAGTAGGTAAGGTTGTAGCAGACATTAGGGGTGGTCGCTCGGGAGTTTGGGGAGGTTCAGGTATTTGAGAAGGATGGGCGAATATTTGGGAAGGTAGCGGTAATTTAGGGAGGTCGAGTGGGCATTTAGAAGAGTCTCAATTACCCTTTTGCCTGAACAATAATTTTTTTTTCAGATACGAAAGACTGCGACAAGAGGACTCAAATGCAATTTCACGAGTGAAGGCCTTAGAGGGAAACCTCCTTTATGAGGGTCTCGGGCTGAGTGAAGAAGACAAATCGTCATTGAGAAATGTCAGCGTGGTTTTACATGCAGCTGGACCACATGATGATGTTCTTGAATTTTGCCAAGAATTGCCGAACCTCAAAGCTGTTGCAGCAGCCTCCAACCTTTTCAGATATCGAGGACAAATTAGTGAAACAATTCTCAACGAAAAAGTACCTGATGTCCCATTGGCTATCATCCGAATCCCAATTGTTGGGCCAGTTTACAAGGAACCCATGCCAGGATATGTTGAAATTTTGAAGGGGCCAACGGCTTTAATGGTGGGAGCCGGATATGCACTTGGACACTCAGATTATCAAGCTGAACTGATACCTGCTGACCTTGCTGTTAACACTCTTATTGTTGCTGCCTGGGAACGAGGCTTAAGGTAAAATAAATTATTTTTTTTATTCATAATTGTTTTAAAGAAAGATCATGAACCCAAAGTAAAATTGTCAAATTCCCAGGACTCAATATTTGTCCAGTTTCAAGAAAAACGACTTTAAAGAATTAGCTGTCTGTCGAACGGACTTCAAGAATACCGTCTTCCAACTGGCCCGGTAGCTCAGGCGGTAGTGGAGCGTTCACATATTACGTAACATTATTTTCGACCTTTTTTACCCCCCCCCCCATCCTCACCGCTGTTACGTAACATTTTTTGTATTATGTTTAAAAACTTTTAAAATTAAATTTATTCAGAAAAAAGATCTTCTCCTTTCGCTCCGCTGGGATTCGAACGCCAGGTCAACTGATTGCGGGACAGGTGCTCTACCACTAAGCTACTAGAGAGAACGAAGAAGGATCCTTTTTCTGAAACACGCATTATTTTACGAGGTGTTATGTTTTAATACATGTCAATTTTACTAGGAATCTGTATTATTATCGGAGTTGGTGACGATCAATCAGAATAGAAATCTTTTCACACACTGTGAAAATGGAAATCTACAATAAGTTATCTCTTCTAATAGCTTAGTGGTAGAGCACCTGACCGGCAATCAGTTGACCTGGCGTTCGAATCCCATCAGTGCGAAAGGAGAAGATCTTTTTCCTAAAAAAATTGCATTAAAAAAATTTTTCATGTATAGCTCCATCTAGTCTGAAAAGACGTTAACATTTTCTGTATTAGATGAGATGACTTTGATCGATATTCTAGATTTCCATTTCCACGGTGTGTGAAAAGATTTCTGGTAAAATATATATGTTTAAAAACATAATAGATGTTTTATAATTAAAAAAAGGTTTTTTAAGATAAAGTGTTGTCTAGAAATAATCAAAACAATATTTTGATGTAACACTGAATGCTCTTCCAATATTTGTTTCAGTCATAAAAATATTGAAGTTACCTGATGCAAGTACTGATTGCAATTCACGAATTTAAAACTTTTTTTCAGTACCATAAAGAATACAAAATAATAATAATGCTAATAATAAAACATCAAAATTTCAAATAAATATTTATTTGTTAAAAGTTTTTGAACACTTAAATTTTCGTTGAAATTAATTTCTCTGAGAATTGAGAACAAGAACATAAGTATCATCACTTTGTTTTTAAATTTATATAAATATAATTTTTATAAGATTCTTGAGAAAATTAAAAAAAGATTTTGGAATATTTCAGACGTGTCAAAAAATAATATTGAACATTTTAAAGAAAGTTTTTTCATTTTATAGGATTTTACCAAATATTAGGCAAAAATTGAGTCCTTTTAAAAGTAAAAAAAAAGTTTTAAAAAAGTAGAAAAAACGTAAAAAAAATTGCCTTATAATCTTCTAAATTTTCCCAGGAATTTTAAGAAAATTTGTTTATTGTCTTGAAACATTTCGAAATTCTTTTTAAGCTTCTGAAATTTATTTTTGAAATATTTAAAAATCTATATTTCTAAAAAACTTTTCAAGTTTGAAATTCTTTATGAATCTCTCCAATTCTACTAAATATTTCCTGAATTTACTTGATGTTTCAATCTCGCTGAATTGAAACATTTTTCTTTAAAATCTTCTACACTTTTTTTCGAAATTTTAGGAAATCGTTTGATAGTTTAACAACCTTTTTTAATTTTTTTTTAAAGTTTCTTTTTTAAAATATAAAATCGCTTAATATTTTCACAAGAATTTCAAGAAAATTCTTTCTTTAATCTAATCAGACCTTCTAAACCTTCTAATCCTTAAAAATTATTCAAATATTTCCTGATATTTTTTTCAATTCCGCAAAATTAAAAAAATTGCCTTAAAATCTTTCTGATTCTTCCTTGACAACTTTTGAAATCTTTTGAAATCTTTTCAAATAATCTCTCAAAATTAATTTTTAGAAATAATAGATTATTTTGATTTTTCCTAGGAACCTCAATTTTTTTTACATTTTCGTGAGTCCTTACAAAATTCTTAAAAAATTTTTACAAGTTTTAATTAATTTTTAATCGTTCCAAAACTTCTGAACATCTCTTAAACTTACTCAAATTTTTTCTAAAATTATATAATATGGCAAAATTGCAAAAATTTTGCTTCTAAATCTTTTACACTCTTTCTAAAAATTTAGGGAAATGATGAAATATTTTTTTTGTAATCTTTGTCATCTTTCTCTTAGAATTAATTACAAAGAAATCATTTAAAATTTTTCCACGAATCTTAAGAATATTTTTTTCATTCTCTTGAAACACTGCAAAATTGAGTTCACCTAAAAAAATTTTAAATCCTGAAAAATTCAAAAAATTGTCTTAAAGTCTTTCATATTCTTTTTCCACACATTTTGAAATCTTTGAAACTGAAAATTATTTTTTGAAAAAAACCTAAACCATTAAAAATTGTCCCAGAAATTTTGAAAAAAATTCAATCTCCTCAAATCTTTCATAATTATTAAAAAGCTTCTAATTTTTTTCGAATTCTTCAAAATATGTTTTTGCCCATAATTTAATTTTTCTTATCTTTTTAAAAATGTAAAAAAGTTTACAAATTATATATATTATATTATATTTCTAGAAAATATCGTTTAAAATTAAACAATTTTAAATTGAGGGCGTTTAAATTCGAAAAATTTTAAATCACAAGCTCTCAAAATTAAAAAAATCAGAATACAATTTTGAAATTTGGACAATTTTATTAAAAAGCACTTGAAATTATATGATTTCTAATTTGAAGTGTTCAAAATTGAACATTTTTCTTTTGAATTGAAGAATCTCGATATTGTATGATCTCAGATTAAAATTTCGAAAATAGGACATTTTCAAAAAAATCAGAATTCAATAGTTTCAGATTAGAATTTTGAAAATCGGATTATTTAAAATTTTCAAATATTGAAATTGTATTATTTATAATTGAAAGCGTAGAAAATGTAATAATTATACATTTGAAACATTTGAGTTTGAATAATTTTTATTTCGAAGCAATTAAGATTCGAAAATTTGTAATTGAATACTAAATTGAATGTTTCAAAGTCAAATCTTTTGAAAGCATATAATTTTAAATTGTTATTACATCAAAAAATTATAATTTACCTAAAAATTAATTAGACAAATTTTTCGACGATCAAAAAATAAACTCACCGTCATTTTCACCGTTCATAATGAAATAATGTTAAATTATAAACCTTTACAATTGAAATATTCTGAAAAAATGTTCGAAATGATGTAATTTTAAATTGAAAAACTTAAAAATGGAAAAGAAATGATTGCCAAACGATTAAAATTAATTGAATCCAAACTTAATTTTTAACTGAAAACATTTTTATTTACCAAGAATTGCGACATTAAAACTTGTTTATACTGAAATCCATTAAAATTTAAATTATATTAAGTAAATTTGAATCGTTTCAAAATTCAAAATTTTGTAATTGTTTTTAATTTTATTCGAAAATTTAAACCTTTTTGAACCGAAAAATTGAAAATTCAGCGTTCAACGTGAAAATTCAGAACTTTAAAATTATAACCATTCAAAATGAAAACAATTTTTAACTTTTTAATTTCAGATCGTCTCATTTTTTAATTTTCATTTTGAATTCTTCTTTCCATTCTTGAAATCTGCCAAAAAATATTTTTCAATTTTAAATGATTTATTTTGAAAAATCTTTAACTAAAACTCAGACCATTTTAATATATTACATTGAAAATTGAAAATTAACAAAAATTGTACAAAAAAGACCGCTATGATTCCAAAATTAAAAATTACAAATTAAAAGGCTTAAAATTGTGTAATTTACAAAATTGGAATCATAGCGGTCTTTTTTGTACAATTTTTGTTAAATTTCAATTTTCAATGTAATATATTGAAATGTTCCGAGTTTTAGTTAAAGATTTTTGAAAATAAATCATTTGAAATTGAAAAATATTTTTTGGTCAGATTTCAAGAATGGACAATAATTCAAACTGAAAATTAAAAAATGAGACGATTTGAAATTGAAAAGTTAAAAATTGTGTTGTTTAAAATCAAAATAATCATTTTAATTGAAACCTCAGTAATTGTATAATTATTTTCATTTTCAATGGTTATAATTTTAAAGTTCTGAATTTTCATGTTGAACGCTGAATTTTCAATTTTTCTGTTTAAAAAGTTTCAGATTTGCGAATAAAATTAAGAACAATTACAAAATTTTGAAGCGATTAAAACTGATTTAATACAATAGAAATTTTAATAGATTTGAGTACAAAAATTTTTTAATATCACAATTCTTGGTACATACCAATGTTTTGAGTTGAAAATTAAGTTTGGATTCGATTAATTTTCATCGTTTCGCAATAATTTTTTTCCATTTTTAATCTTTTCAATTTAAAATGACGTCATTTTGAACATTTTTTAGAATATTTCAATTTTAAAGGTTTATAATTGAACATTTTTCCATTATGACCGGTGAGTTTATTTTTTGATCGTCAAAAAATGTGTCTAATTTTAATGTAAATTATAATTTTTTGATGTAATAACAATTCAAAATGCTATGCTTTCAGAACATTTGACTTTGAAACATTCAATTTAGTTTTCAATTTCAAATTTTCGAATTTTAATCACTTCGAAATAAAAATTATTCAAACTCAAATGTTTCAAATTTATAATTATTACATTTTCTACGCTTTCAATTATAAGTAATAAAATTTATATATTTAAAAATTTTAAATAATCCGATTTTCAAAATTCTAATCTGAAACTATTAAATTCTGACCTTTTTGAAAATGTCCTGTTTTCGAAATTTTAATCTGAGATCATACAATTTCGAGATTCTTCAATTCAACAAAAAAAATTCAATTTTGAACGCTTCAAATTACAAATTATACAATTTCAAGACGTTTTTAATAAAATTGTCCAAATTTAAAAATTGTATTCTGATTTTTTCAATTTTGAGAGCTTCTGATTACCAATGCTTTGAATTCAAACGCCCTGAATTTGAAATTGTTTAATTTCAATGGATATTATCCAGAAATAATAGGAGTTTAATTCCTGTGAATATCATTCGAAATATTGTCATATCAAATTTTCTAAATAAATAATTTTACTTCATTTTACTTCATCATCAGAATTGAAGAATTTTTAATATTATTAAATTTCACAATTTAATTATTCTAAAAATTAAGGTCTTATAACTAAGTCGTTAAAAATTATTAATTTTTAATTTCTGCATCGCGATTTTTGAAATTCAAATTTTTATTTTATTACTAAATAGTAATAATTAAAAAATCAATAAAAATATAATGTTTCAACTCCAAGCGATTATAAGTACAATGCTTGAATCTTTCTACTTTCCAAGATTTTTTGTTTCAAAATTAATGACATCATTAATGACTGAGAATTTTTTGTTGTTTCTCGATATTAGCTTTGCAAATTACAAGTTTCATTTCGCAACAAAATCATCTCCTGAGTAAAAAAACTCTCATAAATCAACAAATACAATATACAGATTTTCCATTACACATCAGACAACCTTTCGAAAGCAAAAAATTTTAAATTTTTTGCTGAGTTTCCAGCAAGCAGGTCACGAACCTTATAAAACTTGAGTGTTTCCTTCCATTTAAATTCAGACATTGTGAAATGTAGAATAGGGCAAAAGCAAGAGTCCATTTTCTTTATAAATTGCATGGAATTGACCAACCTCCTGATTTCTTCTCAACTAGCGCTCGCTGCAATTTTTGCAATAAATTTTCCGGTTTCTCCGCATGTGATGGCAAAGGCACTTTCTCGTCTGCGTATTTTCCCGGATACCCATCAGCCTCGCTGCTATCCGGCTGAACGATTTATCGCGTTCCTACGAAGCCAGAACATAGAGGAAATAGGATTGTTCAAAATTACAGACACAACCTACACCAGAGCCTTTATTTTTCAAATTAAAGTAGTTTCCTCTTCCTTTTATTTTATTAAATGGTCCAATCCACACACTTTTTTTCAATGTCTGCAGAAACAGATAACAAAAATTGGTCGATCTGATTGATAATAATAATTTTCTAATTTATTCTTCCTTCTTTTTTATCATTTATACCATTCATTGTATATATTGACTCCTCAGTAACCCCCTATTTTCATATTAACTGTTTTTCCGTGACTCTTTTTTCCAATTTTTCATAGCTTACTCCATTCCCCTCTCCTATATCTCTATCACTTAAATCTCTTTCCTTTGTTCCCATTTTGCTAGCTCTATAGCCCTTCCTCCCATTTCTTCTACCACCTTTAAATACTTTTTTCCTAACTCCCCTCCCTTTCACTTCCTTAGCTTCTCCATGAAATTTGCATGCCCTCTTCCCCACTCTGGTACATAATCTATCCCTTTGCTCATCTTTTCTTACACATAGAGGCGTCCTCCAATCTACTCCCAGACACCGATTCCTTTATTTTTATTAAATGGTCCAATCAACACACTTTTTTCAATGTTCGCAAAAACAGAGAGTAAAAAGTTAGTCCATCTCATTAACAATAATAATTTCCAATCCATTCTTTGTTCTTCTTTATAATTTATACCATTTATTACCACCTGCAAACATTTTTTTCCTCACTCGCCTCACTCTCATCCCTTTCCCTTCCTTAGCTTTTCCATTGAATTTTCATGCCCTCTTTCCCACTCTGGTACTGAATCTATCCCTTTGCGCATTTTATATCACACATAGAGGCGTCCCCAGTCTACATCTAGACTCCTCTTCCTTTCATTTTAAGAAGTGGTCCAATCTATAAACTTTTTGTTATGTCTGCAAAAACAGAGAGGAAAAAATTAGTCTATCTTATTAATAGTAATAATTTCCAATTCATTCTTCTTTATCATTTATACCATCTATCATATGTTGATTCATCATTCATTCCTATATCTTTATATTAATTTTCTTTCCGTCTCTCTTTTTTCAAATTCTTCATAGTTTACTCCATTCCCCTCTCCTATATCTGTGGCACTTGAAAACTTTGTCCTTTCTTCTTCCCATTTCATTCTTTCGCCCTCCCTGTTATTTCTTCTCCCTCCTTTAAACACTTTTTTCTTAACTCCCCCCCCCTCCCTTCTTTATCTCTTCCATTAAATGTTCATGCCCTCTTTCCCACTCTGATACTTAATATATCCCTTTTCTCATCTTCGTTCACACATAGACGCATCCTCCATTCTACACCCAGACCCCTTATCCTTTATTATTATGAAATGGTCCAATCTACTCACTTTTTTCAATGTTCGCAAAAACAGAGAGGAAAAAGTTATTCGATCTCATTAATGCTAATAATTGCCAATCCATTCTTCGTTCTTCTTTATCCTTTATACCATCTATCATATGTTGATTCCTCAATCATTCCCCTATCTTTATATTAATTGTCTTTCCGTGCCTATTTTTTCCAATTCTTCATAGCTTACTCCATTCCCCTCTCCTATATCTTTATCACTTAAATCTCTCTCCTTTATTCTTTCCATATTGTTAGTTCTATAGCCCTTCCTCTAATTTCTTCTAGCATCTTTGAGCACTTTTTTCTTAACTCCCCTCCCTTTCCCTTTCTTAGCGTTTCCTTTAAATTTTCATGCCATCTTGCCCACTCTGGTACCAAGTCTATCCCTTTGCTCATTTTTTCATACACATACAGGCCTCCTCCAGTCTACCCCTGGACCCAACTTCCTTTTATTTTATCAAATGGTCCAATCTACATACTTTTTTCAATGTCTGCAGAAAAAGAGAAAACAATTGGTCGATCAAATTAATAATAATAATTTTTCAATTTATTCTGCTTTCTTCTTCATCATTTATACCATTCAATATATATTGACTCCTTAGTAACCCCCTATCTTCATATTAATAGTCTTTCCCTGAGTCTTTTTTCCAATTCTTCATAGTCTACTCCATTCCCCTCTCCTATATCTCTAGCACTTGAAAACTCTCTTCTTTCTTCTTCCCATTTTGTTCTATCGCTCGTCCTTTTATTTCTTCTCCCTCCTTTGAACACTTCTCTCCCAAATCCCCTCCCTTTCCCTTCGTTAGGTTTTCCATGCATTTTCATACCTTCTTACCCACTCTGATACTAAATTTATCCCTTTGCGCATCTTTTCTCACACATAGAGGGGTCCTCCAGTCTACCCACTGACCCCTCTTCCTTTTATTTTATTCAGTGGTCCAATCTACAACCTTTTTTTATGTCTACAAAAACAGAGAGAACAAAATTAGTCCATCTAATTAATAATAATAATGGCCAATCCATTCTCCTCTCTTCTTTATTATTTATATCACTTATCACATGTTGATTCCTCAATCATTCTCCTATCTTTATATTAATTGACTTTCCCTGACTCTTTTTTCCAATTCTTCATAGTTTACCCCATTCCCCTCTCCTATATCTCTAGCACTTAAATCTCTGTTTCTTCTTCCTATTTTTTTAGTTCTATAGCCCTTCCTCTCACTTCTTCTACCACCTTGAAACACTTTTTTCCTAACGCCCCTCTCTTTCCCTTCCTTAGCCTTTCCATTAAATTTGCATGCCCTCTTTCCCACTCTGGTACTTAATCTATCCCTTTGCGCATATTCTCTCACACATAGAGGCGTTCTCCAGTCTACCCCCAGACCCATTTTCCTTTATTTTTATTAAATGGTCCAATCTACACACTTTTTTCAATGTTTGCAAAAACAGAGAGAAAAAAGTTAGTCCATCTCATTAATAATAATAATTTCCAATCCATTCTTCGTTCTTCTTCATCATTTATACCATCTATTATATGTTTATTCCTCAATCATTTCCCTATCTTCATATTAATTGTCTTTCCGTGTCTCTTTTTTCCAATTCTTCATAGTTTACTCCATTCCCCTCTCCTATATTTCTAGCACTTAAATATCTCTCCTTTCTTCTTCGCATTTTGTTAGTTCTATTACACTTCCTCTTATTTCTCCTAGCACCTTTAAACACTTCTTTCCTAACTCCCCTTCCTTTCGCTTCCTTAGCTTTTCCATTACATTTTCATGCCCTCTTTCTCACTTTAGTACTTAATCTATCCCTTTGCGCATCTTCCCTGGTGGAAAAAATTTTACAGGAATGTACAACATTTCTACAACTGTAATTTTTCAGAAGGAATTTGTATTATCCTGGTTTACTCTTTTTCGGGTAGTGTCACGCCTACCCTGAAAGGGAAATGGCTTAATGGTATACTTACTAATGTTATACTCTTCTTCTTCCTCTATTGAGTACCTTCCATACCTCTTCTTTCGGCCTAGCCTTCTCCGCCTCTTCTTTAAACCTTTTGTTTGCCTCCTCTTTTTTTATTCACACATCTCAGTATACTTCTTTTTTCTCCTATATTCTCCACTACTTTTCCTTTTTCTCGATCTTTAACACTTTTGTGTCCTCTTTACATTCCTCATCCCATCAACTTCTACCCCCTCTTTCACTAACTTTTTTTTGCATGTAACCCCTAATACGTTTTTTACTCCTATCATTATTTCCATCAGTCCGTTTACATTTCCCTCTCCTATTTGCATATTCTTTACCTTTTCCGTAAATTATGCTACAGTGATTTAATTTCAGGGGTCTGGAAAATAAATTGTTCAGCTGCTGGAAATGAAGGAGTATTGGTTATTTAAATAACATGTTCGTTCCGCGAAACTGCTACGACCCAGGTCACTGATCACTTTCTCTAGCAATCACCCCAAGCGAAGAGTTTCACAAAGTCATCATGTGTCATGATCACACAAGAATATCCAAACTTACTGATAGCCACATAGTATACTCAATAGAGTGGTCCATAAATGCATTTAATAATTTTCTTTTCGAATTTTCATGAATAACGACCGGAAATTTGTTTGAATCCACACCAAAATGAATCCACTTTTTTTAATGATATTTAGACCTTCCGCAAGCAAGAAGTTTTTTAAATTTTATTCAGAATTCTCAATATTATATGAAACGAATTGAAACTCAACATTTCTCTTCACAATTAGCCATAGAATACGAATAAAATCTTACTTTTCAAATATCACCCCCATAAGTCTATTTTATAGGGTCCCAAAAAAATCCCATAAGTGCTTTTTTTGCGGTTTTTTTAAATGTTTTTATTTTCTGAAATTTTCAACATTTTGTTGAATGAGTTTAATATTTAACCAAGGGTAACAAAATTATTTGTTTAAACAATTAATTATTATTGTTAATAAGGTTCTTTTTGCTTAATGGTAGAAAGTTGCGGTTTTTTCTGAAATTTTTAACTATTTGTTTATTTATTACTGGGATTGACTCAATGATTATTTAAGTTAAGCAAAAATAATTGTATAAACAAGTTATTATTGTTAATAACTATCTTCATCTGTATTAATGCCAGACAGTTGCGGTTTCTTCCTGAAAATTTTAACTTTTTGCCCACTTTTCACTTAGTGAGGTAATAATTAATGCAAGTTAATTAAAATATTTGTTTGAACAATTTATTATTTTTTATAACTATTTTCTCTTAGATAAGTGCTAGAAAGTTTTGGTTTCTTCTGAAATGTTTAACATTGCTTTGCGTTTTTCGTTATGAACAAATTATAAATAAACATTAGAGAGAAACATATTTTAAACAATCTCTTTCCTATTCGTGAATATATTTTGCTGGAGGGGGGCTGATATCAAAATATGTTCAATTCCAAATTTTTCTTTTATGCTTCGCAGTAACCTTCTTGTTGTAATTTAAAACAAAACTTTGTTTTTGGCTCTTGTGTAAAACAGCTTTTTTGTTTAAATTAATTTTTTTTAACTCCGGGAAAAAAGCCAAAATATTTCACTCACAAAGTAAAATACGATTTAAAAAATGATTCTTGTTGAGGTTCACTTATTATTTGTTCATAACTAAAAAGTCAAAGCAAAACTAAAGATTTCATAAAAAAACAACTTTCTAACATTACTCTAAGAGAATATAGTTATAAACAATAATAAATTGTTCAAATAAGCATGATTGTTAACTTGCAATAATTATTACCTCACTAAATGAAAAATGGACAAAAAGTTTGAAAGTTCAGAAAAAACCTCAACTTTTTAGCACTTATCTAAAAGAAGATAGTTATAAACAATTATAAATTCATTAAACAACTATGTTGGTTAAATTGAATTATTTATTACTTTACTAAGTAAAAAGTGGGTAAAAAGTGAAACATTTCAGAAGCAATCGCAACTATATTGCATTAATAAAGAAGAGGATAGTTATGAACAATAATAATTTGTTTAAATAATTATTTTTGCTGAATTAAATTAATTGTGAACTCATCATATGTGAAAAGTAGACAAATATTTGTAAATTTCAGAAAAAACCACAACTTTCTAGCATTATTCAAATTGAATATTATCAATAATACATTATTTAAACAAATACTTTTGTTGACTTCAATTAACTCTTTAACTCAGTCCAAGAAAAAATGAACATAACGTTGAAAATTTTAGAAAAATCTGCAATTTTCTAGCATTATTCTGAGAGAATATTATTAACAATAATGATAAATATTTTAAACAATCATGTTTGTTAACAATAATGAACTGTTACCTCTCTCTAATTGAGAATCAGACAAAAAGTGGCAAATTTTGGAAAAAACCGAGACTTTCTATTTCCATTCTAAGAGAAAATTGCTAAAAATAATAATAAATTGTTGAAATAATTTATTTTAACAATACAATCAATAAACTTATGAGTATAATGTAGGATTTCATGTATAAGAAACAATTTGCATTTTAAAAAACGCAAAAAATCATAATTATCTCCAAAAACACGCAAAACACATTTTTTCACTTATGGGGTTCTTTTGGGATCCTATGAAATAGTCTTATGGGGGTGATATTTGAAAAGGAATATTTTTTTCTTATTCTATGTCTAATTGTGAAGAGAAATGTTGAGTTTTACCTCGATACTGCAAATATTGAGGATTCTGAATAAAATTTACAAAAACGTCTTTTTTTCTTATGGGAAATACGTGTTAAACCTCATCGGGCATGCGCCACCTCTGAATATCATTTTTTGAAAAAAATTGATTCATTTTTGCTAGGATTTGAAAAAATTTTCGGGCGATATTCATAAAAATTCAACAAAAATTTTTTTGGACCACCGTAATACTCAATCAAAAATAAAAATGAGGACGAACAGTAATTCAGATAACTGAAAATTATGACAAATGGTAATTCAAAAAAATTTTTTGATAGAAGGCAATTAATGAAAATAGAAATTAGGTAATATAAACAACGTCTAAACTAGAAATTATAACGAATAATAATTTAGAAAGCTGAAAATTAGGGAAAATGGCAATTCATAAAAAATAAAAAATAGGGAAATGGTAATTTATAAAAATGATTATCAATCTTAATTCAGAAAAATTAAAATAATCACAAATGATAATTTTGAAAAATTAAAATTAGGGCAAATCGTAATTCAGAAAAACGAAATTCATGACAAAAGGAAATTTAGAAATGTAAAGTAGAATTTTCAAAAAATGAATGTGCTACCTGAAATTGTACTCGTAAATTTGTGGAAAAATGTATATTGATTTTGAAATGAAATTTTTCAGACTAGTGTGAAAAAAGTTATCTTCAATTCCCTGCAAGAGAGAAAAGGTTCAATCATCCAACGGAGTGATCTATCAATGTCGGTTAAAGCTTCTCTTCTTTTTTTTAATATTATTCATATTTTATAAAATGTGAATAGGTTTTGGTATACTTTTAACAAAATAGATGAATTTTTAAACAAATAGTTCAATTTCCAACGAAAAACATCAATTTTCAAACAAGAAGGGTAATTTTCTACCAAAAAAGTAAAAATTCAACAAAATACATAAATTTTCAACCAAAACGGATTAATTTTAATCAAAATATTGCATTTTTTGACAAAAAAGATCAAGTTTCTATCAAAAGAGATTAATTTTTGAAAATAAAATATAAATTCTTCAAAAACTGGAATAGCTAAATTTCTCAAGGAATCTGTATTATCATTAGAGAATAACAAACAATATTTAACGTCTTTTCAGACTAGATGGAGCTATGAATGACAAATTATTTAAATAATTTTTTTATGAGAAAAGATCTTCTCCTTTCGCTTCGATGAGAAACGAACCACAGAACTACTGATTTCCATTCACGTGCTTTCCCATTAAGCTAATAGAGAGATCGAAAGAAGAAATTTTTTCAGAAATACAAGTATTATTTTGCTAGATGGTGCAAATCAAAATTTTCCAGGAATCTGTATTATCATTAGAGAATAATAGACAATATTTAACGTCTTCAGACTAGATGGAGCTATAAAATAAAAAAAATTTTAAATAATTTTTTTGTGAAAAAAGATCTTCTCTTTTCGCTCCGCTGGGAAACGAACCACAGAACTACAAAAAAATTATTTAAAATAATTTTTGTTTCATAGCTCCATCTAGTCTGAAAAGACGTTAAATATTGTCTGTTATTCTCTAATGATAATACAGATTCCTTGAAAAATTTGATTTGTACCATCTAGCAAAATAATGCGTGTAATTCTGAAAAAAGTTTCTTCTCTCGATCCCTCTAGTAGCTTAATAGGAAAGCGCCTGACAGAAAATCAGTAGTTCTGTGGTTCGTTTCTCAGCGGAGCGAAAGGAGAAGATATTTTTTGACAAAAAAATTATTTAAAATAGCTCAATTTTCAGTTTGAAAAGTTGATTTCAATTTTTTTTTAAAACAAGAATTTTCAACAAAATAGTTACATTTTCAACCAAAGAGATAAATCTTCAACAACAAAAATTAATTTTTGAGGAAGGAATTCAACTTTTAATCAACTGGTTGAACTTTCTACCAAGAAGATGAAATTACAAAAAAATTTAATAGTTGATGTTTCAGCGAAAATATATTTTAATTTTTAATTCAAAACAGTTAAATATAACCACAAAAGACGAATTTTCTACCAAAAGAGTCAACATTTTAACCAAAAATCGAAAAGTTAAATTTGCAGTTAAAAAAATTAATTTCCAAACAATAAAAGAAACAAGTTTATAAGTAAAGAGATGAATTTTCGATTAAAATTATGAATTTGCGACAAAAAAATTAATGTTAACAAAGTAGTGAAACTTTAAACCAATTAGTTGAATTTTCAATCTAAGAAGACAAATTTTTAACAAAATAGTTTAATTTTCAATTAATTTGTCAATGATTCATCATTAATTTTTATAATTTTTAACAAAAGAGATGAATTTTCGACTAAACTGAAAATTTTTAAACAAAAAAAAAAAGAATTTTGAACAAAGTGGTTATATTTTAAACCGAGCAGTTAAATTTTCAACCAGGCAGTTACATTTTTAACTAAAACAATTAATTTTTAACCAAAAATCTTACCGTTGATATTTCTAGCAAAAAATATTTTAATTTTGAATCTAAAACACTTGAATTTAATTATGAAAGACAAATTTAGAACAAAATAGTTGAATCTTCAACCAAATCCAAATAATTTTTGAATAAAAAGTTCCATTTATAACCAGAATGGATGAAATTTCTACCAAAAGAGTTGAATTTATAACTAAGAAAGAATTTACAGTCAAAAAGGAAACAAAATTTCAACCGAACTGTTAAATTTTCTACAAAAAAGTTAAATTTCCAATCTAAAAAGACAAATTTTTAACAAAAATGTTACATTTTTAATTAATTTTTCAATAATTAATACTTCTTTTTCAACGAAAGAGATGAGTTTTCGAATAAAATGATAATTTTTAAATAAAAAAAAAGAATTTTTAGCAAAGTGTTTATATTTTAAACCAACTGATTGAATTTTCAACCAAGTAATTAAATTTTCATCTAAAAAAGAGAGATTTTGAACCAAAAATAGAATAGTTAAATTTTTAAGCAAAAAGAAAATAATTTTCAACAAAAAATGTAATCGTTGATATTTCTAGCAACAGATATTTTTATTTTAAATCAAAAACATTTGTATTCAATTACAAAAGACGAATTTTGAATAAAATAGTTGAATCTTCAACCAAACCAGAATTATTTTTAACTAAAACGTTGCATTTATAACCAGAAAGATGAAATTTCTACCAAAAGAGTTGAATTTATCATAAAGAATGATTTTACAGTCAAAAAGAAAACGAAATTTCAACCGTTTTGTTAAATTTTCTCCAAACCAGTTTAATTTTTAATTTAAAAAGGAAAATTTTCAATACAAAAGTTGAATTTTAAATTAATTTTCCAATAATTAATAATTTTTTTCCAACGAAAGAGTTGAACTTTCGAATGAAAGGATGATTTTTAAACTAAAAAAAAAAAGAATTTTTAGCAAAGTGGTTACATTTTGAATCAATTGGTTGAATTTTCAACCAAGTAATTAAATTTTCAACTAAAAAAAAAGATTTTGAATCAAAAATAGAATAGTTGAATTTTTAACCAAAAAGAAAGTAATTTCCAACCAAAAATGTAATCGTTGATATTTCTAGCAACAGATATTTTTCATTTTAAATCTAAAACATTTAAATTCAATTACGAAAGACAAATTTTGAATAAAATAGTTGAAGTTTCAACTAAAGCAGAATAATTTTTAACTAAAAAGTTGCATTTATAACCAGAATGGATGAAACTTGTACCAAAAAAGTTGAATTTATAAATAAGAAAGATTTTCTAGTCAAGGAGGAAAAAAAAATCAACCGAACTGTTAAATTTTCTACAAAACAGTTAAATTTTCAATCTAAAAATGCAAATGTCCAACAAAAAAGTTAAATTTTCAACTAATTTTTCAATAATTAATCTTTTTTTTCAACGAAAAAGATGAATTTTCGAATAAAAGGACCATTTTTAAACTAAAAAAGAAAATAGTTTTCAACTAAAAATGTAATCGTTGATATTTCTAGCAAAAAATATTTTTATTTCAAATCTGAAACATTTGAATTCAATTACAAAAGACGAATTTTGAATAAAATAGTCGAATCTTCAACCAAACTAAAATAATTCTCAACCAAAATGTTGCACTTATAACCAGAAAGATGAAATTTCTAGAAAAAAGTTAAAATTTATAATTAAGAAAGATTTTCCAGTCAAGAAGGAAAAAAAATTCCCACCGAATCAACAAATTTAGAAGCTGAAAAGACAAATTTTCAAACAAAAAAAAAACAGTTTAATATTATTTGGATGTTGATGGTGAAATTGGCTTTAGGGTCACAAGAAATAGAAATCAATTTATCATTGAGTCAGACGTTTCGGCCTCGATTATGGGCCCTCATCAGTGATTTATTTCTGAAATATGGTACAAAAAAAGGTTTTGTTGATTCGTGGAAGGATATAATTTTATAGTGAACAAAATTTTTATAACAAAAAATTAATTTTTTGGAGGTGTACATGAAGAAAACAAAGTTATTTGCGTTGATCAAGGAATTAATTGTTATAGAGATGTAAATAAAGATAAAAAATTGTAATGGTTTATTCATAAGAATATTACAAATTTAAAATTTCTCACAGAA
Source organism: Andricus curvator (assembly GCA_932195095.1). Lineage (NCBI taxonomy): Eukaryota > Metazoa > Arthropoda > Insecta > Hymenoptera > Cynipidae > Andricus > Andricus curvator. Next base: position 12,125 of record CAKNYM010051220.1, on the reverse strand, counting down.
CTTATCAAAATTTGTCGGTCCCATCAATAGGAGGAGAAACTCACCTTATAAATTCATAAGAAGGAGGTTGAAATTAGTGAATGAGATCATTCAACACTTTTAAAAAACTATTTAGATCACTGAGAACTTTTAAAAAACTATACTTTTTACGTTTACGTTTTTTAGAAACCGCCATGCCTTGAGAGATAGGCAAAACTGACTGAAGTATGCAAGTTTAGGAGGGTGTATCTTGTTGTGAGGGGGAAAAATTAGAGGAAAAAAGTGGTGGGAATGTTTTACGCGTTTTCTTAAAAAGGAGTCATGGTGACTTAAGTCCTTGAGAGAAGAAATTTAAAGGAAATCTGGAATAGGTACGAGTGACTTGTCAGAGAGCATCGTAAAATTTAACATGACCTTTTTAAAGGGCCGAAAGACTGATTTGGGAGTAGAGAGATGCAATATGGTTGTGTATGTGTGTGTGTGTGAGAAGTGGAGAGTGAATTGTATTGAAAAACTTATTTTTCTTTATATTAAAATTATTGGTTGTGTACAGGAAAATTTGTATTTTTGTTATTATTATTATTATTATTAATATTTGTAGTAATTAATAATCTCCCTTTTCTTTTTTTTGTTTTGTTTTTGTGGTATTTAAATTGATGATTAATTGTAACTTAATTTTTATTTATATAAGGAATAATTGGGAGAAATTGAGAACTAACGATGAAGTTTAGTTAGTAACGCGTGGTAAAATGCAGAAAGATTTTCAGTGTCAGTACGCTGGTTAACTGCTTTAGGATTACTTGCTATGTGAGTCATTTCAAGCAACATTCTTTTTTTGTAGTTTGTGGTTTTTTCAAGAATTGTAGTTTGTTCAAAGTCAAATTTGTGATCCTGATACCACGCATGTTTGGTCATGGCTGTCCATTTGCTAGGTGGTCGGTACACATCCTTTGTGTGTTCTTTTTTCCGAATTTTCAGGGGCCGCTTTGTTGTGCCTATATATACGGATTCGCACCCTGTGCAAGGTATACTGTAGACGACATTTGTGTTATCATCTTTAAGAACGGGATCTTTTTTTGATTTAAAAATTGGAGTTAGATCATTAACCTTTCGAAAAGCTGTTTTTACGTTGAAAGGTTTTAATATCGCTGACATTTTTTCGGAAAGACCGCGAACATAAGGTAAAGAGATATATTTAGGGGAAGTGTCTGAGTTAGGGGTTGGATTCTGACCTGGTATGTGTAAGCCCTGTGTGTGTGTGGTTGCTTGTGTGTGTATGTCGTTGAGTGCAACAGTGCAATTGGAAGCGTTTGTGTACTCTCTTACTGTGCGCAAATAATTAATTCTTTTTTTGACAATTATGTTGATGAATTCTAATGGATAATTGTTATTAATTAAAATAGTTTTAACTTTTCTGATATTTTCTGCATGAAAATCTTTGTGTGATAACAGGATGCTTCTGTCTACTAAATTATTAATGACATTGACTTTGTATTTATGGGGATGGTGTGATTGATAATTCAGGCATCGACCTGAAGCTGTAGGCTTTTGATACCAATCGGTTTTCAAAGAGTTGCCTACTCTTATGATCAACGTATCGAGGAAACTGATTTGGCCATTATTTTCTTCTTCAATTGTAAATTGAATTTTGTTGTTGTAATTGTTTAAGACATTTGTAATTGTTGACACTTGATCAGTTGGTATCGCGGTTATTATATCGTCAACATACCGGAAATAAAAAGGTAATTGAAAGGGAAGAGAAGATAAAACATGCTTTTCTAAATCGTCCATTGCGATATCTGCGAGAATTGGAGAACGTGGTGAGCCCATTGGAAAACCTGCTTTTTGTTTGTATGAATTGCCTTTGAAATTAAAAGTAGAGTTACTGGCACAGGTTCTTAGACCTTTTACAAATTCATACCAAGGCATAGGAGTGTTGGGTTGTATTACATGCCACCTGGCTGTAACTCCTGCAATAGCTAGGCCGATGGGGACATTAGTAAATAATGAAACTACATCGAGAGAACATAATTTGTGATCAGGTGGAATGATGATGTTTTGAATTTTTTGAACGAATTCGAAACTGTTTTTTACACGTGATGTTGGGGGCGTAATATGTTTCGAGATGGTGTTGCTATAATATGTAGCAAGTTTATAAGTGGGACTGTTGCAAAAAGAAACGATAGGACGGAGAGGAATACCTGCTTTATGAATTTTTGGTAAAGCGTATATTCTCGGAGCAAATGTATTATACGCTTTCAAATTGGATGCAATTTTTTTGTTGAAATATTTTTTATGTTGCCAATTTTTGACTAGGTCATTAACTTTAGTTTGTATCGCATTTGTTGGATCTTTATCTAATAGTTGATAAGTAGTTTTGTCGGATAGCATACTAGAAAGTTTGTCATCGTAGTCACTTTTAAGCATTGCAACGGAAGTGTTACCTTTGTCTGCTTTGGTAATTAAAATTTGAGGATTATTTTTGAGAAAGGTTTTAGTTGATGCAAAATCTGTAATTATTTGTTTCTGTAACTGATTCGGTGAGTTTGTGTGTAGGTGTTGTTGCTGAGAAAAGTTATTTATGCAATTAACAACTTTTAATCGTGCTTCATTCCTGTCTTCCGCTTTTATGTTACGAATGTTTGACTCAAAATCAGCAATTAAGTGTTTTATGGGAAGCTGTTTGATAGGAATAGGAATACCAAAATTTTTTCCTAAACAAGCTGTTTTAGAAACACAAGGAGGAATTTCTATATCAGTCAAATTAATGAACCACTTATCTTTTTGGTCAATTTCCAGATTCTCAAGCGAATTTTGTTTATTGTCTGAAATTAGACTGTTCTCTCTTTCCCTGATGAGACTAGCAAATTTGGATTTACAATTGTTCTTGCGGAATTCAAAAAATCTGTTAGCTTTAATTGATTCTAAATCAAAAAATTTTTTATGAATTTGACTCGGTAGAATATTTACGATGTTTCTTTGTAATAAATTCATTTTACGTTGTAACTTACATATAGAGATGCAAACGTCACGTATCTCTTGATTAAGTACCTTCTTTTGAAACTCAAATACAGTTGACGAGTAACTTTGTGTAACATTGATGTTTTCGAATTGTACTGACTTGAACGCACGGAAGTGGAGATGTTTGGGGGGGAGACGTTCTTTTCTGCACCGAAGTAAGAAGATCCTTTGGTTGGATATCTTGGCTAACGTAGTTTTAGCCCTGGACCATTCAAGAAGATTTGAAGAAGCAAGTTCCCCATATTCCATTTGAATTTTCTTAAAAAATCCATTGCCTCTTCTTGTATTATGATTGCCCATATAATTCATAATGTTTTACAACTCCTTTCTTAAACAGTTTAATCTTCAATTAATTATTGATTATTTATTCATTAATTCTCAATTTTCAGCTGAAGAGAGAAGAGATAAATTTTTTACTCAAATTTTTGCATTTTCTACCCAAAAAATAATTTTTAACACAGTAGTTAAACTTTCAACCGAGTAGTAGTTGAATTTTCAGCAAAGTAATTAAATTTTCAACTAAAATAAAAATAACTTTTGAACAAGAAATGAAATAGTTAACTTTTCAAATTACGAAAAATTAATTTTTAACAAAAAATGTATTTGTCGATATTTTTACCAAAGCATATTTTAATTTTCAATCTAAAACAGTTGAATTCACCAACAAAAGACGAAATTTCGACAAAATAGTTGAATCCTCAACCAAAAAACTTTAATTTTCAACCAAACAGTTGCATTTATATCCAGAAAAGATGAAATTTCTACCAGAAGAGTTGCATTTTTAACCATGAAAAATTTTTCAATCGGGGAGAAAATTAAATTTCAAACAAATTGTTGAATGTTATACAGAACAGTTGAATTTTCAACCCAGAAAGACAAATTTTTAATAAAACAGTTTACTTTTCAACGAAAAATGATGATTTTAACCAAATTTTTGAATTTTCATCGAAATAATGAAATTTTCAACCAAACAGTTGCATTTTTAACCAAAAAAGATTATATTTCTACCCCAAGAGATGAATTTTCAAGAAAAAAGTTAATTGTTAATCAAATAGTTCAATTTTCTATCAAACAGTGGAGTTTTCAACTCAAAAATATGAATTTTCAACAAAACATTTGAATTTTAAACCAAAAAAGATGTATTTTTGACAAAATTGTTGAATGTTTATTAAAATAATTAAATTTTTAACCAAGAAAGAATTATTCTTAACCAAAAATATAATAGACTATTCTACCAAAAAGAATTAACTCATCAAAAAATAGTTGAATTTTCTTGTTGCGCTCTATTTATTCAATAGATTAAATATTAATAGTTTTAATAAACATTGAATTTATATTTTAATTCTATTGGAATATTAGATTAGAAAACTGCGAATTTTGTTTAAAAAATAAAATTAATTTTACATTGCATATTTTGCGGTTGGAAAAATATTTTACTATGCCTTTATTTTTAAAGCCCGGTGAAACAGAGATGAAACAGAGGTGAAATAGAGGTAAAGAAGAGGTGAAACAGAGGTGAAGCAAAGGTGAAATAGAGGTCTCCTTAAATATCATTCAAGAACTTTAGCGGCAGTATATATATTACCAGAAGACTCCACTTCACTGGTTATTCGCCTGTAAAAACTGATCTTTAACCAACGTGGGCTTAAAATCACTGTATGAATATGATCAAAACCAGCGATAACCCGCGTCTGTGTCCGTCTTTATTGACAGTACTCGCATTTGCCTGTACGTTTGGACAGGGGAGAGGAAAACTGCAGAAAACCCTGTACTGAAGTTACTTTAAAGAAAAGAAAAACAGAATTCAAAAACGATGGAAAGCTTAACCGTATGGAATTTTCTTGAATGTCTAAATGGTTAAACGTATACATGATATATATATATACATATATATATATATATATATATATTGTTTAAACATTTAATCAATCAAGCGTGAAGCGCTAGTAGTTTAAAACAAATTTCTCTCGTAAGAGCTAGAAATTTTCTTGAGTAGAATTCAAGAGTTAAGGTTGAAGAAAAAATTGAATACATACTCTCGTGTGAAACGTGAACTCGATACTTAGTCGAGCGTTAAGAGCGGAAATGCAAAATGATGGATGCGGAAATAACTCTTTTGCTTCATTCATTCGGCTTTAGGAAAACATGGAAATACAGACTTGCCGATATTTGCATATAGTGTGTGTATTTTTATTATACAAATGAAATGCAGTTTTTTTTTTGAAATTTATCCACGGTGGCATTAAAATCAATCAATTTAAGTTAACAACATTCTCTTGAAAAACTATATGTTAAAAAATATTGATTTAAAGTATAAATTATTATAAGTAAGTATACAAGTAGTTTTAGCAAAAAAATTAAATAGACTTGAAAAAATCAAATTATTCCTGTTCCCGAAACTAGTAGCTATTATGCTATTTTGAATTATTATATAAAAATAATTTGTTGTTGATTGTTTTTGTCTACCGGTCTAAAATCAATATTTTTTGCATACTGAATTTTATTTCTACATGTCAAAAATAAATTGCTCTCAAGCTCTGCTGGGATCCGAACCCGGGTCTTTCAGATTGCCGGTCTGATGCTCTTACCCACTAGGCTACGAAAAGACGAGCTTAATTTCTTCAAACCCCTACAAGTGGAATTCCGAATGTTTTTTTCGAATGTTTGAAAATTTAATCTTACAAGTGTAAGGAATTACGTCGGAATTCAACTTTCAGGGGTTGTGAAGATATTAATCTCGTCTCTCCGTAGCTTTGTGGGTAAGAGCATCAGACTGGCAATCTGAAAGACGTGGGTTCGGATCCCAGCGGAGCTTGAGTGCAATTTTTTTCACAATCTGGAAATAAAATTCAATACGCAAAAAATATTGATTCTAGATCCGTAGACAGAAACAATCAACATCAAATTATTTAATACATTTTATGTGGTCAAAACGATATCATTAAAAAGTATTAAATGAAAATGTTTGAAATTTCCCGGCTTGGGGCTACGTACGCACCTTTGGATTTCTCAAAAAAACTTGTTAAATTTAATAAAAATATTTAATTTCTCATCAAAGACACACTGTATCATACTTCTTTCAAAGATACAAACCTTCTCATAATTATCATCGTCAGTTTCAGAAAGTGCGGCCTAAGGCGCACTTCTTTATTTTTTTCAGCCCTAGGGCACAAACGGCGATTTTCCGCCCGCCGCACATGAACGAAAAATCCGAATTTTTAATGCAGTCGAGCAAGAAACAATTTTTCACAGTCTTATTCCCCTTAGCGCGCTTAGCCCCCGCGGGAAAGTGCGCGCTCAGCTCCCAGCGTATTTTTTTTTTTGGTTAACCGAAAAAAATACACAACATTGAACGAGTCGAAAATCCTTACGTAAACAATGTTAATCGACCTCTACTTAATGATAATATTATTATTGAAAAATGAAATAAATATTATTGAAAAAGAGAATAATTGAAAATTCCTTATTTTTGAAAACCGCGCGTCAACAAATTTTTCCGCTGTGGAAGCTTCTGCGTCATTCCGAATGACGTGAAATTTTTCCAGGGACTTAAGAGCCTAAAGACTCATTCACACGCGATTGGGCGCGTTTTCAAATGTGACCGTTTTTTTTAATATAAAAAAGTGCGCGCTTAGCCCCCAGACGTGCTTAGTCCCGGTCTCCCATGTTAGTCGAGAAAAAGTCAAGGTTTGGAAAAAAATTAAAACAAAAGTCAAGGAATTTCCATAAAAAGCACTTTAAAGAACTATCAATAATAATTAATTTTTAATTTGAAATTGTTTTATTTTGTTTATAGAGTATCCTATGTTAAAAATTTTACAAGATTAAGATTCTGGTCTTTCAACAGTAGTCGTCAGGAAGAACGAAAAATGAGTCAGAGATTTCTGTTTTTACTTTTATTTTGCAGTTTCTCCCTCATAACAATTATATTTTTAAATAAAAATTTATTATTCGGTTGAAGATTCAAAAATTTTGTTAAAAATTCATTATTTTTGGTTAAAAATTCAACTGTTTTGTTTGTAGTTAACTTTTTCTTGAAAATTCATATTTTGGTAATGAAAATTCAACTAAAATCTTTCTTAGTTGAAAATTCAACTGCACTTTTTTCAAATTCGTCTTTTTGTTTTAAAAATTCTTCTTCAGTAGAAATTTGATCTTTTTTGGATAAAAGTGCGACAGTTTGGTTACAAATTAATCTTCTTTGGTTAAGGATTCAACTATTTTGTTGAAAATTCAGCTATTTTGTTTGAAAATCGATGTGCTTCGTTCAAGGTCATTTTTTGTTGAAGATTCATCATTTTACATGAAAATTCATCTACTTGGTTGAAAATTCGTTTTTTTTTATCAAAAATAATGTCTTCAAATGAAAATTTGAATATTCCAATTAAAGATTCATCCTTTCAATTGAAAATTCATTTCGTTGGTTGCAAATTTAGTTATATTGTTAAAAATTCATATTTTGGTGTCCAAAATTCAACTGAAATCTTGCTTGCTTGAAAATTTAACTTTTTTTTTAATTCGTCTTTTTTGATTAAAAGTTCATCTGTTTTAGTAGAAATTTCATCTTTTTGGGATAAAAGTAACTGTTTGGTTGAAAGTTAATCTTCCTTGGTTGAGGATTCAACTATTTTGTTGAAAATTCATCTTTTTATGGTGAAAAGTGATCTGCTTCTTTGAAGGTTGAACCACTTTGTTAAAAAATAATTTTTTGTTGAAGATTTGTCATTTTAATTTAAAATCCATCTCTTTGGTTGAAAGTTTAACTATTTTTTTCAAAAATTATCTTTTTAATTTGAAAATTTAACTATTTGAGTAAAAGTTGAACTACTTTATTAAAAATTAATTTTTTTAGTAGAAGGTTCATCTGATTGGTTGCAAATTAAGTTTTTTTTAATTCGTTTTTTTTAGTTCAAAATTTGATCTGCTTTTGTGGCAATTCCATCTTTTTTCCATTATTTTGATTGAAAATTCATCTCTTTGGTTGAAAGTTTAACTATTTTTTCAAAAATTATCTTCTTAAATTGAAAATTGAACTATTTGGGTGAAAGCTGAACTACGTTGTTAAAAATTAAGTTTTTGTTTGAAGATTCATCTTATTCATTGAAAATTCATCTATTTTTGTTGGAAATTCATATTTTGGTATTGAAAATTCAACTAAAATTTTTCTTAGTTGAAAATTTAACTATTTTTTTGGAAATTCGTCTTTTTAGTTGAAAAGTTCATCTGTTTAAGTAGAAATTTCATCTTTTGGGATAGAAATGCAACTGTTTGGTTGACAGTAAATCTTCCTTGGTTGAGAAATTATTCTTTTTTGGTTGAAGGTTCATCTCAATGATTGCAAATTTAACTTTTTTGTTGAAAATTCCACCTTTTTACATCAAATTCGTCTCTTGTTTTGAAAGTTCAATAAAATCCATAAACTTATTTTTTCTATCTTTACTAAAGAATGTATATTTGTTGAAAATTCATCCGTTTGGTTGGAAAATTCATCATTATAGTTGGAAAATCATCTTTTTGGTAAAAAATTTAACTATTTTGTGAAAAAATCCTTTTTTTAAATTAATTTTTTTTTCTGAAAATTCAACTTTTTCATTTCTGGTTGAAAGTTGATCATTTTTAGTTCAAAATTCAACTACTTGTTTGAAGATTTACGTATTTTGTTGAATATTTGTTTTTTTGGTTGAAAGTTGAACTGGTTTGTTCAAAATTTACTTTTTTTGAAAATTCATATTTCAGTCTTGAAAATTCAACTGAAATATTTCGTGGTTAAGAATTCATCAATTTTGTTGAAAATTCGTTTCGTTGCTGTTGAAAATCTGTTCTTTATGGAAGATGGTTTATCATTTTAATTGAAAATTATTCTCTTGTGTTAAAAATTGTTTCATTTTGGTTCAAAAATATATTTTTTTAACTGAAAATTTAACTATTTCAACTGAATATTAATAATTTTAGTTGAAAATTTATCTCTTTGGTTTAGAGTTAAACTATTTGGTGATTTTTTTTCTTTTAACTGAAACTTCAACTGCTCATGTAACAGTTGAACTACTTTGCTTAAAATTTATATATATTTTTTTTGGTAGAAGTTTTATCTCATTGGTTGAATATTTAACTATTTTTGAAAATTCATATTTTTTGTTTGAAAATTCAACACTTTTACAGAATATTCTTCTTCCGCTTTGAAAGTTTAACAATTTCCATGACCTTATTTTTCTTTCTTCACTGAAAAATCTTTATTTTTTAACAATTCGTCTGTTTGATTGAAAAATTCTTTATTTTATTTCAAATTTTTTTTTAGCTAAAGATTTGTCTATTTTGTGGAGAATTCCATTTTTTTAATGCAAATTTAACTTTTCTATTTTAATTTGAAAATTCTTTTTTTCCAGTTTTTGGTTGACGTTTAATCTTTTTTGTTTGAAAATTCAACTATTTTGTTGAAAATGCATCTTTGTAGGTAGAAAATTCAAGTATTTGGTTGAAAATCCAAATATTTTGTTGAAATTTTAATTATTTTGTTGAAAATTTAACAATTTGGTTAAAATTTAATTATTTTGTTGATAATTTAACTATTTGAATAATAAGTCGCTTTTTTCTTTTTGTTCGAAATATCAACTGTTTTTGATTGATGTTGAATATACTTTTTTGAAAATTCAACTGTTTTATTGAAAATGCATCTTCATAGGTAGAAATTCAATTATTCTGTTGAAAATTCTACTATTTTGTTAAAAGTTCGTTTTTTCTTTTTTTTGTTTAAAAATTTAACTGGTTTTGATTAAACTTTAATATTCTTTGTTTGAAAATTCGACCATTTGGTTGAAAATTAATCTAGGTAGGTTAAGAATTCAACTTTTTGGTTGAAAATTTAATTATTTGTTAAAAATTCCACTGTTTCCTTAATTAAAAGTTATCTCTTTTATCGAAAACAGAACTGTTTGTTGAACATTTATTCTTTTGGATTGAAAATTCATTTTTTTATGGCATCCAGTGATCTTTTTTGTTTGAAATAAAAAAATAATTTTGAAATTTTTATATTCTTATCTTGAATTTTATCGTTATATTCCGTTTATGAGAGATTCTGAATTAAAAGTTCTTTAAGATTAAAATGTAACATGAAGTTGGTTCCCAGAATTTATTTTATTTTTTGATTAAAGTTTTCGATTTTTAAGCTTTGAAATTGTACAACAGAATGAAATTATGAATTAGAAACTAATATCTTTATTACTATCATTTTTATTATTATTTCATTATAACTTTAATATCATTATTATTTTACTACTATTTTTGTACTATTATTATTATTCTTATTATTATTTTACTGACTAGGTTTCTTTAAATTTTTTTTCAGTTAAAAAGTTTTTCATTTTTGATGACTTAAAATACGTGGAATGAAGAAAAAGGTTAAACCTTTTTGACTTCTGATATTAGTTTTAGCAAAAATAAATCAAATGTTAAAATATAATATGATTAGAATTTTTTTATTTTCAAGCATTTTAATATATAAAAAAGTTAGAATTATTAAAAATGTGTAATTTGTGTGACTTTTCTATTTTTAACCTTCAAAAACTGAAAAACTAAAAAAAATTTAACCTTGTTAATCAGCGTTCAGCTGGTAACTTTCAACACTAAGTTATTACAAACTCGCATCGTTTCAAATTAAAGAACTTTAAATTGGAAGCATTTAAAATAAAATAATTTGGTATCGTAACTTCACAAATTTTTTGGTTAAATTTTTAAATCTTCCAAAATTGTATCGATTGAAACTAATTATATTTTATAGATTCATTTATAAATTGAAAGCATTTAAAATAAAATAATTTTATATCGTAACTTTAAAAATGATTTGGTTAAATTTTCAAATCTTTCAAGATTGTATCGATTGAAACTAATTATATTTTATAGCTGAAAAAAATAAAAGCTAATGCTTGAATAAATAATTAATTTTAATCTGGAATTGAAGCAATTGCTTGAAGAAAGGTTTGAAATTAAAAAATTTGAAATTAAAAACCTTAAAAAATTTTAATTCAAACTATGACAAATGGTAATTTTTCAAATAAAAATTATCAGAATACATATGATAATTTGTAAGAATTAAAAGTATGACTAATGTTAATTCCGAAAAATAAAAAATAGGGAAAATGGTAATTCGGTAAAATAAAAATTATAGCTAAATGGTGTTTCAGAAAAATCAAACTTTTGTCCAATGGTAATTCGGATTTATAAAAATAAGAGAAAGATATAATTTTTTTTTAATTCAAGTTATGGTAATTATTATTTGTTCACATGAATTTTTTTACAATAAACAGCAGGAAAAGTAGATTTCGTGGAATATTCATGCACCTCTAATTTTAATTCTGTTCAAATTTAGCGCTGAATTACGAAACTGTTGGCATATTTAATTTTTTTTTTATTTCTTTATTTGATACATTTGTAATAAACGCCAATAATTGTAATCAATTCCGAGCGTAACGTTATTTCAGTTTCTCCACGGTCCTATACATATTTTTTAATTACAATTTTAATTAAAAACAACTGTCAAATTTTGGAACAGGAAGGGAATGAAAACTGAAATGAAACAGCCGATATTGAAATTGAAATTTTAAACAATAACGTCGTACATTCTTCATTCACTGAAGCAAAAATTGAAAAAAAAATAAAAATTTTGATCAGACAAATTAATTAAATTTCGAAATGAGAATAATGAAAAGGTAAAAAAACTAGCTGTAAATTCGATCTCGAATGTTTCCACTTTGTTTGTATTTATAATCATATGGTGCTCATTTCACGAGCACTTTGCTTCCCGTTAGCAAATGTATTTGCTTCCTCATAGAGGAAGCATCAGTTATTGTTTTCAATAAAAGACCAAACAAAGTCTTCATTTTTATCAATTTAAAAATAAAAATTTACAAAAAATACAAAATTACAAAATACTACAAAAATTTTTTAAATACAAAGAAAAATCAAATTTTGTATTCGAAATGATAATTCTGCGAGCTGGAAAAGGGAAGAGAAAAGATCTATAGCACCCTATCCCTTTCTCAGCTTTATGATTTCTTTAAAAAAATTGTCAGAATTATTCTATTTAGTAGATAAGTAAGGCCGGTTCTAATGCAAGATTCCTACCTTACCGA
>CAKNYM010051218.1:203870-218698 GCA_932195095.1 Andricus curvator | reverse complement strand
AAAATTCCTGAATAATAAAATTCCCAAATGATAATATTCCCGAATTGAAAAATTCCTGAATAATAAGATTTCCAAATGATAATATTCCCGAATTGGAAAATTCCCACACGGCTTATAATACATAGTACCGAATTGGAATATTCCCGAATAATAAAATTCCCACATGATAATATTCCCGAATGGGAAAATTCCCGCATGGTTTATAATACATAGTACCGATTTGGAATATTCCCGAATGATAAAATTCCCACATGATAATATTCCCGAATTGGAAAATTTCTGCACAATAAAATTTCCAAATTATAATATTTCCGAATTTGAAAATTCCCAAATAATAAAATTCCCGAATAATAAAATTCCCGAAAAGTTTATAATACATATCACCGAAGTGGAAAATTCCAAATAATAAAATTTCCAAATTAGGAAATTCCCGAACGATTTGTTATACATATTACCAAATTGGAAAATTCCCGAATGATAAAATTCCCAAATGATAATATTCCCGAATTGGAAAATTCCTGAATAATAAAATTCCCGAATGATAATATTCCAGAATTGGAAAATTTCCGAAAAATAAAATTCCCGAACGGCTTTTAATACATATTACCGAATTGGAAAATTCCTGAATAATCAAATTCCCGAATAATAATAATATTCCCGAATTGAAAATTTCCTGAATAATGGAATTTCCGAACAGTTTATAATACATATTACCGAATTGGAACATTCCCAGATGATAATATTCCTGAATTGGAAAATTCCGAAATAATAAAATTCCTGAACAGTTTATAATAAATATTAGCAAATTCCCGAATAATGAAATTCCCGACGAAAATTGCCGATTTAACAAATTCCCTGAATTAAACAATTGCAAAATTTTAATAAATTTCATAAAAATACAATAATCAAATATTTTCATTAGAGAAATTTCTTCTTTTTTTTGTTTAAAGTTTTTAAAATTATTGCTTCAATTAAAAATAACAATGATTTTGAAAAATATATATTTCTGGGTGATGAATTTTTATTAACAGAATTTTTTTAATTGCTTATATTTGGGAATTTTATAATTCGGGAATTTCTTAGATGGGAATTTTTCTGTCGGGCAATATTATAAACTCTTCGGGAATTGTATTATTCGGAAATTTTCCAATTCGGCAATTTTACAGTTTCGGGAACTTTATTTTTCGGAAACTTTCAGGCATCTCTTTTCTATTTTAAACAATTAAATTAAAAATATAAATAAATATTGTAAAAATCCCGAATTTTAAAAACAGAGAAAATGTTTCCTAATAAATATTATATATTCATTTAAAATACAATAATGACATTTTTTTATCTAAGAACAATTTTTTTCACTGTTTAATGTTTTTCATAATATTTTTTGAATTAAAAATGAAAACAATTTAAAGAAATACATTGAATAGTAAAAGAATTGCTGATCAATATATTTCTTTATTGTACTTTTAATAAATAAATAATATGGAATAAAGAAAAATAATTTCTAAATGAAAAAGTACAATACTCGAACAAAATTTTTATTACAAGAGCAATAATTTGAAAAAACTATGTACATTAAAAAAAAAACTTGGATTGAGAAAATTTTTTCAATTATTGGTACTTCAAATTTAAACAATAATTTCAAAAAATATATGGATCATTTAAAAAAAATTTCCGTTAATCAAAATATTTCATTATTGTATTTTTAATAAATAAATAATATTGATTAAAACACAATTTTATTTTCCCTGATGAGTATTATTTAACAAATAAAAATACAATAACTAAATATTTGGATCCAAGACCAAATTTTTCTACTGTTTAATGGTTTTCAAAAACTATTGTTTGAATTTAAAATAACAGTAGATTAAAAAATACATTGAAGATTTAAAAAAATTTTCTCACATCAAAATATTTCATTATTGTATTTTTAATAAATAAATAATATTGATTACAAAACAATAATGAAAAAAATATATTTCTCAATTTCTAAAGTTTTCAATTATTGTTACTTTAAATTTAAGGAATAATATTAAAGATACATTGATCATTAAAAAAACGTTTTACTAAAATATTTTATAATTGTATTTTAATAAATATGATTAATCAAAAACAATTTTTCAATTGTTTAAATTCGATAATTTTCTAGTGTCGGGAATTTTTCAGTTTTTGATATTTCATAATTCGGGAAAATTCGAAAAAAAAATTCTTTATTTTTTACCTTCATTTTTTAAGGTCTTTTTTCAAACAATGCTTAATTTTTCAGGTTTCCAATTTCAAATTTTAAAATATTTAAGGAAAATACATATCAATAAAAAAAAATTTCAGATCGAACAATTAAAAATTAAGAGTTTTAAAAATTAAAATGTTCAAATTCAAGCTTTAGTAATGTTAAAAATTAAAAAAATGTTTACCAAATTAAAAAATTAAAAATTAAGAAAATTAAACCAAATTTCCACCCTGACAACTCAATAAAAATGTTAAAAATTAAAAATATCCTATTCCAATCCAGAAAAAAAAATTTCAAATGAGAAGTGAGATTTTCCACACTCGAAAGAATTAAAAAAAAATTCATTAAAAATTAAATGATTTTTCAACTAAAAAATAAATAAATTATATTAATAATAGAAAGACAAATCACTGAAACAAATGTTAGCTTAATTTTTAATTTTACATTATTAAAAGTTTGGTAAATTTATAAATGAAAAATTGTTTAATAAGGAATCTGTATTATCATTAGAGAATATCAGAAAATATTTAACGTCTTTTCAGACTAGATGGAGCTATGAAAGAAAAATTATTTTAAATAATTTTTTTCTGAAAAAAGATCTCCTTTCGCTCCGCTGGGAATCGAACCACAGAACTACTGATTTTCCATTAAGCTACTAGAGAGATCGAGAGAAGGAACTTTTTTCAGAAATACACGCAATATTTTGCTAGATGGTACAAGTTAAATTTTTTCAAGGAATCTGTATTATCATTAGAGACTAGCAGAAAATATTTAACGTCTCTTCAGACTAGATGGAGCTATGAAAGAAAAATTATTTTAAATTGTTTAATTTTCATTATAAATTTAATTTGAATTCAGAAGAATTCTGATACTTTGGTGTTATAGTTAAGTAATCAATACTTAGAAGAAAAAAAAATGAGGTTTGAAAATTTTAATTTTTTAATTCCGATGGCCTCGAAAAATGTTTGTTAACCGTCAAAAAAACCAAATTTTTTTTTGTTTTCAGAGGCCAGGTTGAAATATTTATATTGCGAATTTGACTGCCAATAAAAAACTTCTTGAGCGCGCAGCGCGAATCATAGTTGCTATTATTTAAAAAATATAAATAATGAATAAACAAAATAAAATAAAAAACATTTTCAATATTTTTTTTTCAGAATAATGAAAAATTATATAAATAAATAATATAATTTAAGTGTTCTTATTATTATCATTAATAGAGTCACAATTATTTTATCATTCGTAATTTATAATTAAATTAAAAATTCTGAATCAAT
Organism: Andricus curvator; assembly: GCA_932195095.1. Taxonomy (NCBI): domain Eukaryota; kingdom Metazoa; phylum Arthropoda; class Insecta; order Hymenoptera; family Cynipidae; genus Andricus; species Andricus curvator. The sequence goes on along the minus strand of CAKNYM010051218.1, from coordinate 215,194 downwards.
TTAATTTAATTAACTTCTTTAATAAGGGAATAGATTTAAATTAGTCTAATTACCAGATGCCTCATTGTAGTAAACAGAAATTCGTTCCAGTTGCAGGTCAGTCTCGCCATGATAAACCCCAGTCTGGTCAATGCCATGCTCTTCTGAGATCACTTCCCAAAACTAAAACACAAAAATTAATTAATTAAAATTAATTAATAAATAAAAAAATAAAAAAAATTATCAATAAGAACCTAATTATTTACAAAATAAAATAAAATGATAAAAACCTATCATATATTATAAATTCTAATCATTTTTATAAGACGCGGCTTGGTCGGACATATCGGGTAAAGTGGAACACCCATTATTTATGCAGAAAAATAAATACCAAATCATAAAATGTAAAATTCGGGTTGTCCCGCTTTATCCTACACTGTCCAACTTAGGCCTCTTTTACTTCAATGTAGTTTTTATTTAATTTTTTTAGAGTTATTTTAAATCTAGATATTTCTGCATTTTTTGAGAAACGAGCGGAAATGACTCTCGAAGATACAATCCAAAAGACATTAGGGAGATGAATTAGGAGAGAAAAAAATGTCCCTCTGAGAGTCTGAGTTAAAAGTGCTCTGAGGACAAGGATAACTTATCTGAGTCCCGAAATAGAGGGTGTACCGAATTAAACACACTCCTGTGCGTCCGACTACCCTCAGAATTTTTCTACTCGATTTGTCTCGCTTTTACTATTTTCTCCTCGACATAAATAGATTCCTCGACGACCATGCACCGAAGACCCCACGTACGTTCTCACTATATTTGCACTACTTTAAAAAAACTCAGAATAGAATTTCGGTGCCAAAAATTCGATCGAATATTTTCAATTTTATTTAGGAATTGAACTATTTTTAAAAAATTTCTGAATTAAAACTATTTACAATTTTTTTCAGGTGTTTTCCCATTAAGCTACTAGACGAATGTTAGAGAATAACAGAAATCTTTAACTTCTTTTCAGACTAGATGGAGCTATGAAAGAAAAATTATTTTGAATAATTTTTTTCTGAAAAAAGATCTGCTCCTTTTGCTCCGTTCTGTGGTTCGATAGGAGAAGATCTTTTTTCAGGAAATAATTATTTAAAATAATGTTTCTTTCATAGCTCTATCTAGTCTGAAAAGACGTTAAATATTGTCTGTTATTCTCTAATGATAATACAGATTCCTTTAAAATTTTTATTTGTACCATCTAGCAAAATAATGCCTGTATTTCTGAAAAAAGTTTCTTCTCTCGATCTCTCTAGTAGCTTTCTGACTGGAAGTCAGTAGTTCTGTGGTTCGATTCCCAACGGAGCGAAAGGAGAAGATCTTTTTTCAGAAAAAATTATTCAAAATAATTTTTCTTTCATAGCTCCATCTAGTCTGAAATGACTAGAACTTTTCAGAAATATGAAATTATATATAATAATAGGAAAAGAAATTTGAACCGAAGAAAAATATGTTTAATATCCTTCACAAACTTTAAAGGAAGCCAGAATAGAATTTCGGTACCAAAAATTCGATCAAATATTTTCAGTTTTATTTAGGAATTGAATTATTTTCAAAAATGTTCTGAATTAAAACTATTTGAAAATTTTTTCTAGGTGTTTTCCCATTAAGCTACTAGAGGGATCGAGAGAAGAAAGTTTTTTCAGAAATACACGCATTATTTTGCTAGATGGTACAAATCAAAATTTTCAAGGAATCTGTATTATCGTTGGAGAATAACAGAAATTTTTAACTTCTTTTCAGACTAGATGGAGCTATGAAAGAAAAATAATTTCAAATAATTTTTTCCTGAAAAAAGATCTCCTTTCGCTCCGTTCTGTGGTTCGATAGGAGAAGATCGTGTTTCAGAAAAAAATTATTCAAAATAATTTTTCTTTCATAGCTCCATCTAGTCTGAAAAGACGTTAAGTATTTTCTGTTATTCTCTGATGATAATGAAGATTCCTTGAAAAATTTTATTTGTACCATCTAGAAAAATAATGTGTCTATTTCTGAAAAAAGTTTCTTCTCTCGATCTCTCTAGTAGCTTTTTGACCGGAAATCAGTAGTTCTGTGGTTCGATTCCCAGCGGAGCGAAAGGAGATCTTTTTTCAGAAAAAATTATTTAAAACAATTTTTCTTTCATAGCTCCATCTAGTCTGAAAAGACTAGAGCTTTTCAGAAATATAAAATGATATATAATAATAGAATAGGACATTTGAACCGAAGAAAAATACGTTTAATATCCTTCAAAAACTTTAAAGGAAGTCAGAATAGAATTTCGGTGCCAAAAATTGGATCAAATATTTCCAATTTTATTCAGGAACGCAATTATCTTCAAAAATGTTTTCAATTGAAACTTTCTTGAATTACCTAGTTCACTTTTATTTTTTTAGCGACAACTGACGCGCGCTTTGCGCGCAACAAGCTTTCTTAGTCGTTAACGTTTATTACAATAAAAAAAATTATATGAGACAATATCAAATTTGACAAAAAGCAGTAATTTTAATATCCTTTGAAAATTCTAGAAGAATTCGGAACAGAATTTCGGTGCCAAAAATGGGATAAAATATTTTCAATTTTATTCAGGAACTGAATTATCTTCAAAAATGTTCTGAATTAAAACTTTCGTAAATCACCTTTTTTTACTTTTAATTTACTAGCGACAAAAGACGCGCGCTTCGCGCGTAATAAGCTTTCTTGACCGTTTAATTTTTTTAGAATAATAAAACCATATAAAATAATATAATACCAAATTTAAAATCAAAATAATCAGTTGTTTTAATATCCTTGAAAAAATATAAAAGGGCTCAGAACCGAATTTCGGTGCCAAAAATGGGATCGAATATTTTCAATTTTATTTAGGAATTAAAGTATCTTTAAAAATGTTCGCAGTAAAAACTTTCGTAAGTTACCAATTTTACTTTTAATTAACTAGCGAAACTGACGCGCGCTTCGCGCGCAACAAGCTTTCTTGCACGTTAACTTTTTTAGAATAATAAAAACACATAAAATAATATAATATCAAATTTGACAGCAAAAAAAAATTATTTGTTTTAATATTCTTTAAGAAATTTAAAAGAACTCAGAATAGAATTTGGGTGCCAAAAATTGGATCAAATATTTTCAATTCTATTTAGGAATTGAATTATTTTCAAAAATATTCTTCATTGAATCTTCTGTCAATTATCTATTTTACTTTTTAATTTACTAACTATAACAGACGCGCGCTTCGCGCGCCACAAGCTTTCTTGGAGTTTTACTTTTATTAGAATAAAAAAAATTATATAGAATAATATAATATCAAATTTGACAAAAAGCAGTACTTTTAATATCCTTTGAAAAATTTAAATGAACTCAGAACAGAATTTCGGTGCCAAAAATGGGATCAAATATTTTCAATTTTATTTAGGAACTGAAATATCTTCAAAAATGTTCTGAATTAAAACGTTCGTAAATTACCTTTTTTACTTTTAATTTACTATCGATAAAAGACGCGCGCTTCGCGCGCAACAAGCTTTCTGAGTCCTGCAGCTTTTTCAGAAATATAAAATTATATATAATAATAGAATAGGAAATTTGAACTGAAGAAAAATACGTTTAATATCCTTCACCAACTTTAAAGGCAGTCAGAATAGAATTTCGGTGCCAAACATTGAATCAAATATTTTCAATTTTATTTAGGAACTGAATTATCTTCAAACATTTTTTCAATTTAAACTTTCTTAAATTACCAAATTCAGTTTTATTTTTTAGCTACAATTGACGCGCGCTTTGTGCGCAACAAGCTTTCTTGACCGTTGACTTTTTTTTCAGAATAATAACATTATAAAAAATAATATATCAAATTTATCAACAAAAAAATCAGTTGTTTTAATATCCTTCAAAAATTTAAAAGAACTCAGAACAGAATTTCGGTGCCAAAAATGGGATCAAATATTTTCAGTTCTATTTAGGAATTGAATTATTTTCAAAAATGTTCTCAATTAAAACTTTCGTAAATTACCTATATCTCACTTTTAATTTAAGAGCGACAACAGACGCGCGCTTCGCGCGCCACAAGCTTTCTTGGACGTTGACTTTTATTAGAATGAAAAAAATTATATAAAATAATATAATATCAACTTTGACAGAAAGCAGTAATTTTAATATCCTTAAAAAAAATGTAAAAGAACTCAGAACATAATTTCGGTGCCAAAAATTTGATCAAATATTTTCTATTCTATTTAGGAATTGAATTATTTTCAAAAATGTTCTCAATTAAAACTTTCGTAAATTACCTATATCTCACTTTTAATTTACTAGCGACAACTGACGCGCACTTCGCGCGCTACAAGCTTTCTAAGCCGTTAATTTTTACTGGAATAACAAAAATTATATAATATAATATCAAATTTGACAAAAAGCAGTAATTTTAATGTCCTTTGAAAACTTTAAAAAACTCAGAACAGAATTTCGGTGCTAAAAATGGTATCAAATATTTTCAATTTTATTTAGGAACTGAATGATCTTGAAAAATGTTCTGAGTTAAAACTTTCGTAAATTACCTTTTCTTACTTTTAATTTACTAGCGAAAACTTACGCGCGCTTTGCGCACAATAAGCTTTTTTGGCGCTTAATTTTTCAGAATAATAAAATAATATAATATCAAATTTAAAAACAAAATAATCAGTTGTTTTAATATCTTTTTAAAAATTTTAAAGGGCTCAGAACAGAATTTCGGTGCCAAAAGTGGGATCAAATATTTTCAATTTTATTTAGGAATTAAATTATCTTTCAAAATTTTCGCAATTAAAACTGTCGTAAGTTACCTATTTTACTTTTAATTAACTAGCGAAACTGACGCGCGCTTCGCGCGCAATAAGCTTTCTTGGCCGTTTAATTTTTTTAGAATAATAAAATTACATGAAATAATATAATACCAAATTTAAAAACAAAATAATCAGTTGTTTTAATATATCCTTTAAAAAATTTAAAAGGGCTCAGAACAGACTTTCGGTGCCAAAAATGGTATCAAAAATTTTCAATTTTATTTAAGAACTGAATTATCTTCAAAAATGTTATCAATCAAAAATTTCGTTAGTTACCTATTTAACTTTTAATTTACTAGCGAAAACTGATGCGCGCTTTGCGCGCAATAAGCTTTCTTGGTCGTTTGATTTTTTTAGAATAATAAAATGATATAAAATAATATAATACCAAATTTAAAAACAAAATAATCAGTTGTTTTAATATCCTTTAAAAAATTTAAAAGGGCTCAGAACAGAATTTCGGTGCCAAAAATGGGATCAAATATTTTCAATTTTATTTAGGAATTAAATTATCTTTCATAATTTTCGCAATTAAAACTTTCGTAAGTTACCTATTTTACTTTTGATTAACTAGCGAAACTGACGCGCGCTTCGCGCGCAAAAAGCTTTCTAAGACGTTGACTTTTTTAGAATAATAAAAATATATAAAATAATATAATATCAAGTTTGACAGCAAAAAAATCATTTCTTTTAATATCCTTTAAGAAATTTAAAAGAACTCAGAACCGAATTTCGGTGCCAAAAATGGGATAAAATATTTTCAATTTTATTTAGGAACTGAATTATTTTGAAAAATGTTCTCAATTAAAACTTTTGTGAATTACCTACCTCGCTTTTAATTTATTAGCCACAACTGACGCGCGCTTCGCGCGCCACAAGCTTTCTTGGATCTTAAATTTTTTCAGAATAGTAAAATTATATACAATAATATAAATTTACATCCAACAAATAAAAGCAGTAGATTTAATTTTAACATCCTCCATAAATTAAAAACATTGACCGATATTAGCGCGCTACGCGCGCGACAAGCTTTCTACGCCCGCGATCTTTTTCAGGAATATAAAATTATATAAAATAATATAATAACAAATTCGACAAAAAAAACAGTAGATTAAATATGCTTTATAAATTTAAAAAAACTTTTAATTTAATTGATTAGCGACAATTGATGAGCGCTTCGCGCGCGAGAAGCTTTCTGAGTCCTAAATTTTTTCAGATTATAAAATTATATAAAATAATATAATATAAAATTCGACAACAAAAAACAGTAGATATAATATCCTTTATAAATTTAAACAACTAACAACAATTAGCGCGCGCTCGACAAGTTTTCTTCGTCCTTGTATTTTTTTTAGAATAATATAATTATGTAAAATATTTCCACAGCAAAAATGAATATTTAAAAAAATTACACCTTAAATTCAGGATTGAACTTAAATTCAGCCAACAGGTCTGAATTTAAGAAGGACAATATCTGAATTTTAGAATTTAATAAAACGATTTCTTGAAACTGAACGATTTCAAAAAATTCAATTATCATTCATTTCCCTTTTCCTCCATTTACGAAATCTTTCAGGCATTCATTCTTTACAGCATTTTTAATTATTTGTTTAAACATTAAACGTTAAAAATAAAAATTTTATTTGCTTTTGTAACATATTGCTATGCAACAAAAATTTAAATTTTTTAGCGCCAAAAAATGTGTTGATCCCTGAAAAGTATTGGTTATTAATTGATTAATTTTTTTAATTAAAAAAAAAGGTTTATGCAAGTTACAATTTTTGAAAAATGTGCAAAAAACGTGATTTTCAAATTTAAATAATTGCAAATTTAAAAAAAAGCTTCACAAATATTCTGGATTTGAAATTTTTTTTGAAATCCAAAAAATATCATTATTTTCTTGTAATGAAAAAATATACTGATTAGAACCAACCTATAAAAAATTTGTCATCAATTTTTATCCCACAGATGAAATTTCATGAATTTTCAAAATTTTGAATTCTATTCAAATTTAAAAAAAAACCGAAGATATTAACAAATTTTTAGATGTTGAAGAATTTTTCTATTTCTTTTATTAATTTTCGATTTGAATGTCTCCAAATTAAAAACAAAAATTAAAATCTTACTCCTGATTGTTTAATATTTTTTTTATTATTATTGTGGCAATAAAACAGGAAATGAGATTTGTAAATTAGAAATCTAATCGAAATTACGACCGGCTATTTTAGTCTTTCATTTGAAGGTGCCCCACTCGAAATTAAGCGATATTCTTAAATCATTTTGAAAAGCCATGAAATGAAATCTGCAAACGTTCCAAGTCCAATGACCCAGCAGACGTTCCAAAATCGTTGCAAAATCGAGCAGAAAGTGCAGAGCATAAGCTTGCCAAATAACTGTTAAGAGTCGAGACGACAAACAATGAAGAAAAAACATCCGAATTTTATAAAAAATTATTAAAAATTATATGAAAATTAGTGTTTTTCAAGGAATCAGTATTTCAGACTAGATGGAGCTATGAAAGAAAAATTATTCTAAATAATTTTTTTTCTGAAAAAAGATCTTCTCCTTTCGCTCCGCTAGGAATCGAACCACAGAACTACTGATTATGATTATTTAACTAATGATTCCCAGCGGAGCGAAAGAATATCTTTTTTCAGAAAAAAAATTATTTTAAATAATTTTTGTTCTGAAAAAAGATCTTCTCCTTTCGCTCCGCTGGGAATCGAATCACAGAACTACTGATTATGATTATCTAACTGATTATTCAACTACTGATTCCCAGCGGAGCTAAAGGAGAAAATCTTTTTTCAGAAAAAAAAATTATTTAAAATAATTTTTCTTTCATAGCTCCATCTAGTCTGAAAAGACGTTAAATATTTTTTGTTATTATCTAATGATAATACAGATTTCTTGAAAAATTTTATTTGTACCATCTAGCAAAATAATGCGTGTATTTCTGAAAAAAAAGTTTCTTCTCTCGATCTCTCTAGTAACATAATGGGAAAGCACCTGATGATTAATTTTTTGAACTGAAAATTTAATTATTCAATTTTTTGTTAAAAATTCATCTTTTTTATTTATTTTCTGGTTGAAGATTCATCTCTTTGGTTAAAAATTTGAAAATTCGTTTCATTTTTAGTTGAAAATTGATCTTTTTAGATGAAAATTTAACTACTTACTTAAAAATTAATCTAATTCACTTAAAAATCCAAGCATTATGTTAATAATTCGTCTTTTTTTGTAAACAAATTATTCTTCTTGGCTAAAAAATTAACTATTGGGATGAAAATTTAATTTTGTGATGAAAATTATTATTTTTGGCTTGAATATTCACCAATTTGGTAGAAAATTAACTTTTTTATTGAAAATTCTCATTTTTGGTTGATAATTAAATTCTGAACTGAAAATTTAAGTATTCCATTCTTTGTTGAAGATTTATTTTTTGGTTGAAGATTCATCTTTTTGGAAAAAAATTTGATTATTTTGTTGAAAATTTGTTTCACTTTTGGTTGAAAATGTATCTTTTTTTATTTGAAAATTTGGCTATTTAGTTTAAAATTTATATCTTTATTGAAAATTTAACTATTTAGTTGAAAATTCACTTTTTTATTTGAAAAATTAACTACTTAGTTGAAAAATCATCTTTTTTAGTTGAAAATCCATGTATTTTGTTAATATTTCATATTTTTTTTGTAAAAAATTAATCTTTTTGGCTAAAAAAAATATTTGGTTGAAAATTCGATTTTTTGTAGATAATTATTCTTTTTTGGCTTAAACATATTCACCAATTTTGTAGAAAATTAACTTTTTTATTGAAAATTCTTATTTTTGGTTGATGATTAATTTTTTGAACTGAAATTTCAATTATTCCATTTTTTGTGGAAGACTTATCTTTTTTATTTATTTTTTGGTTAAAGATTAATCTTTTTGTTGAAAAATTGGACTATTTGGTTGAAAATTCGTTTCACTTTTGGTTGAAAAATTATTTTTTTTTAGTTGAAAAGTTAACTATTTAGTTGAAAATTCATCTTTTCAGTTAAAAATCCCCGTATTTTGTTGATAATTTTTTTTTTTTTTTGTAAAAAATTAATCTTCTTGGTTGAAAAATAAACTATTTGGTTGAAAATTCAATTTTTTTGTAAAAAACTAGTCTCTTTGGCTTGAATGTTTATCAGTTTGGTAGAAAATTAATTTTTTTTATTGAAAATTCGTATTTTCGGTTGAAAATTCAACCGCTTTGGTAAAAAATTAAACTATTTGGTTTGTCATCCTTTTTTGACGAAATTTCAACTATTTTGGTGGAAAATTTTATTATTTGATGTGAACTCAACTATTTGGTTGAAATTGTTTTTTTTCTTGATTGAAAAATCTTTTTTGTTTTAAAATTTAACAACTTGGTTAAAATATGATCTATTTGGTAGAAAATTAATTTTTTCTTTAAAATATCAACGATTTTGAAGAAAATTCGTCTTTTTGGATTGAAAATTCAACAATTTAGTTAAAAAATCTTTTTCCTTTCTTGACTGAAAAATTATTTTTTGGCAGAAATTTTATCCAATTTTTGGTTGAACTATCAACTATTACCTTTTCCGTTGAGAATTTATCTTTTTTAGTTGAAAATTCAACCGATTCATTATTTTATTTAAAAATTCACACCTTTCCTTAAAGATTAAAATATTTGTTCAAAATTCGTTTTTCTTTATGTTTAAAATTAGTTTTATTTAAAAATTCAACTATTTCATTTTTGGTGCTAATTAATTTTTTTTTTAAATTGAGTAAAAAAATGCAATATTTTTATTTAAAGTGCTAAGAATTGAAATCCTTAAAAATCGAATTTAAAATAATACCCATTATTTTATTTTAAAGAAATCGTTTCCCTATTTTTATTAAATAAATAATAAAATTTGAACATGTTTCCATTTATTAAAAAAATTATAGAGAAAAGTGTTTTCAATTCGCCTAAAATTTATTTTTTCACAGTACTCAAATTTTTATATTCACTTTATGCATTTCTTCAATTATTATTACAGAATAACATAAATTTTGAACGTCTTTTCAGACTAGATCGAGCTATGAATTGAAAGTTATTTTAATTTTTTTTTTTCTGAAAAAAGATCTTCTCCTATCGAACCACAGAACGGAGCGAAAGGAGAAGATCTTTTTTCAGAAAAAAATTATTTTAATTAATTTTTCTCTGAAAAAAGATCTTGTCCTTTCGCTCCGCTGGGAATCGAACCACAGAACTTCTGATTGCCGGTCGGGTGCTTTCAGAAAAAAAAATTATTATTATTACATTATTATTCTTTATTTATAAATATATTATAACTTAAAAATTCTTTTTTCAAGATAAAAATCAGCTCTGCTTAATGGGAATTGAACGCATGATTGAGTTGAAATGACTTTCAACCATCGTTTATGAGTTTCTATCGGTATTACATGTCGATGATAATTATCGACCCACAATGATGTTGCTCTCGATCGTTAAAGTCTTTCATGCGGAAAATCGCCCTGTTCAACCAACGGTAAATCTCTCTGAAGATAGAAGACTTCTCCTTCGAAAAAATCTTATACTTCCGCTATGGACTTTCAAGTTCCAATCCAGGATGAAACAGATCTATACGATACAATTCAATCGAAGCGAATCCAATTAAAATTATTATTAAACAATAAATCCTTCATTATAAAAAAAAAATCATTTTTGTTAACTTCTCTACATAGGATGAATCAAATTAAAGGAAAATATTTTCAATGAATCTGTATTATCATCAGAGAATAGCAGAAATGTTTAACGTCTTTTCAGACTAGATGAAGTTGTGAAAGAAAAATTATTTTATATAATTTTTTTCCGACAAAAGATCTTCTCCTATCGAACCACAGAACGGAGCGAAAGGAGATCTTTTTTCAGAAAAAAATTATTTTAATTAATTTTTCTGAAAAAAGATCTCCTCTGGCTCCACTGGGAATCGAACCACAGAACTTCCGATTGCCGGTCGCATGCTTTCCCATTAAGCTACTAGAGAGATCGAGAGAAGTAACTTTTTTCAGAAAGTATTTATTTTGCTGGGTGGTACAAATAAAATTTGTCCAAGGAATCTGTATTATCATTAGAGAATAACAAAAAATATTTAACGTCTTTTCAGACTAGATGGAGCTATGAAACAAAAATTATTTCAAATAATTTTTTTCTGAAAAAAGATCTTGTCCTTTCGCTCCGCTGAGAATCGAACCACAAAACTTCCGATTGCCGGTCGGGTGCTTTCCCATTAAGCTACTAGAGAGATCGAAAGAAGAAACTTTTTTCAGAAAATACACGCATTAGTTTGCATGGTGGTGTTTATCAAATTTTTCAAGGAATCTGTATTATCATCAGAGAATAACAGACATTTTTAACGTCTTTTCAGCCTAGATGGAAATATGAATAAAAAATTATTTTAATTAATTAAGCAAATTTTTAACAAAATAGTCCATTTTTTTTTTACCAAAAAGATGAATCTTTAACCCAAAAATAAATAAAAA
>CAKNYM010051218.1:160834-188605 GCA_932195095.1 Andricus curvator | reverse complement strand
AATAGCTTGAATAATTTAATAACAATTTACAAAAATTCTATAACATTTTTGTGAAGATGGTACCAAGCCCTAAGCAATTGAGCATAGACCGCAAACTTGTTATAGAAAATGATTCAATGAGGTTATCTCTTATTATCACGGCAGTTTTCTTTAAAAAGTTTTTTTTTCATATGTCCAAAAACTAAAAAAATTTATCTGGAGCCTTGTTATTTAGAGTCCTTTTTCTTTGTTGGTATCAAAGTACAGGAATACTTCATGCCTAATAATTATTTTATAAAAATAATGATTAATCTAAAATATTACATGAATGGATTGTTAAAAATGACTAAATTATAATAGTTTCAATAATTTCAACACAAATTACGAAAAGTCAATGACATGTTTGTGAAGATAGCATCAATCAGTTCAGCATAGACCGCAAGCTTGATAGAAAATGATTAGGTGAGATTATCTCTCATTAGCATTTCAGTTTCCTCAAAATTGTTTTTGGTTCAAATGTTCTATGCTAAAAAAACATATCGGAAACCTCTTTATTTCAAGACTTTTATTAGTTATTTGCAACAAAGTACAGGAATACTTATTCCCAATAATTATTTTATGAAAATAATCATAAATCTGTAATAATAAACTATATACTAACTACTATTATAAATATTTACAACGGACTTTTGCGAGTGTGTTACATTAAATAGCTTGAATAATTTAATAACAATTTACAAAAATTCTATAAAATTTTTGTGAAGATGGTACCAAGCCCTAAGCAATTGAGCATAGACCGCAAACTTGATATAGAAAATGATTCAATGAGGTTATATCTTATTATCACGGCAGTTTTCTTTAAAAAGTTTTTTTTCTGATTTCCAAAAACTAAACAAATATAGATGAAACCTTGTTATTTAGAGTAATTTTCTTTATTGGTATCAGAGCACAGTAATAATTCATTTCTAATAATTATTTTATCAAAATAATGAATAATCTAAAATATTACATGAATGGATTGTTAAAAATGACTAAATTATAATAGTTTTATTCATTTCAACGCAAGTTACAAAAAGTCAATGACATGTTCGTGAAGATGGCACCAATCACTTCAGCATAGACCGCAAGCTTGATAGGAAATGATAAGGTGAGATTATCTCTCATTATCATTTTAGTTTCCTCAAAATTGTTTTTTGTTCAAATGTTCTAAGCTAAAAAAACATATCGAAAACCTTTTGATTTCAAGACTTTTATTAGTTATTTGTCACAAACTACAGGAATACTTATTCCTAATAATTATATTGTAAAAATAATAATAAATATATGATACTACATGAATGGACTGTTATAAATGAGTAAATTATAATAGTTTCAATCATTTACACACAATTTACGAAAAGTTTATGACAGTTTTGTGAAGGTGGTTCCAAGTCTTGAGCCATTAGGCATAGACCGCAAACTTGAAAGAAAATGATTTAATGAGATTATCTCTTATTATCACGACAGTTTTCTCAAAATGATTTTTTGTTTAAATCTCCAAAAAATAAAAAAATGTACCTGGAACCTTTTGATTTGAAGTCCTTTTTCTTTATTGGAAACAAAGTCCAGAAATGCTTATTCCTAATAATTATTTTATGAAAATAATAATAAATCTATGATACTATATGTACTGTTGCAAGTACGTTAATTTCAATGGTTTCAATAATTTAAACATAATTCACAAAAAGTCGATGACGTGATTGTAAACGTGGCACCCAGCAATTAAGCATAAACCGCAAGCTTGATAGAAAATGATTAGGTGAGATTATCTCTCATTATATCAATTTTTTTTTTTGTTCAAATTTTCTAAGCTAAAAAAAAAACATATCGGAAACCTTTTGATTTCAATACTTTTTCATTTATTTGTAACAAAGTACATGAATACTTATTCCTAATAATTATTTTATAAAAATAATAATCAATCTATAATATTACATGAATGGATTGTTGTAGATGAGTAAATTATAATAGTTTCAATCATTCAAACATAATTTACGAAAAGTTTATGACAGTTTTGTGAAGGTGGTTCCATTAAGCATAGACCGCAAACTTGAAAGAAAATGATTTAATGAGATTATCTCTTATTATCACGACAGTTTTCTCAAAATGATGTTTTGTTTAAATCTCCAAAAAATAAAAAAATGTATCTGGAACCTCTTGATTTGAAGTCATTTTTCTTCATTGGTAACAAAGTCCAGGAATTCTTATTCCTAATAATTATTTTACGAAAATAATAATGAATTTATGATACTATATGAACTGTTGCAAATATGTAAATTTCAATAGTTTCGATAATTTAAACATAATTCAGGAAAAGTCGATGATGTGATTGTAAAGGTGGCACCTAGCAATTAAGCATAAACCGCAATCTTGAAAGAAAATGATTTAATGAGATTCTCTCTTATTATCACGACAGTTTTCTCAAAATGATTTTTTGTTTAAATCTCCAAAAAATAAAAAAATTTACCTGGAACCTTTTGATTTGAAGTCCTTTTTCTTTATTGGAAACAAAGTCCAGAAATGCTTATTCCTAATAATTATTTTATGAAAATAATAATAAATCTATGATACTATATGTACTGTTGCAAATACGTTAATTTCAATGGTTTCGATAATTTAAACATAATTCACAAAAAGTCGATGACGTGATTGTAAACGTGGCACCCAGCAATTAAGCATAAACCGCAAGCTTGATAGAAAATGATTAGGTGAGATTATCTCTCACCATGGCAGTTTCCACAAAATTGTTTTTTGTTAGAATGTTCTAACCTAAAAAAACATATCGGAAACCTTTTGATTTCAATACTTTTTTATTTATTTGTAACAAAGTACATGAATATTTATTCCTAATAATTATTTTATAAAAATAATAATAAATCTATAACACTACATGAATGGATTGTTGTGAATGAGTGAATTATAATAGTTTTAATCACTTAAACACAATTAACGAAAAGTTGATGACATTTTTGTGAAGGTGGTGCCAAGTTTTGAGCTATTAAGCATAGACCGCAAACTTGATAGAAAATGATCCTAATAATTATTTTATAAAAATAATAATAAGTTTATAATAATATATGAATGGATTATTGCAAATGAGTAAGTTGAAATATGCTTTAAATAATTTAAACACAATTCACGAAAAGTCGATGACATGGTTCTGAAGCTTCTACTAAGGTGACTAACGGTTTGTCTTCGCGCAAAGGAATCCATGTTTTTTCATTAATTCTAACAACATTAAATTCATCGCGCTGAGCTACCAAAGGTTTTCTGTATGGATATGCAGCTTGATTTGCTAAAAAGCCTGTTGCAAAGCCCACTGATTGGCAGACTGTAGCTGCATCTGATTGTGAAGTTATTGGGGATGAATAACACTCAGAATGCCAAACTCCAAACGTTCTTTTTATTACTTCACCTGTTCCATTTCTGTAATAAAAAAAAAATATAATTTTCACTGAAAAAAAGAGGTTCAAACATTTATTTATTAATAATATAATAAATTTAGTTCAGGATGATACAATTTTAATTGGAAAATTCAGGTGTTTTTCGGGTTTTCCGGAAAATCTTTCAAATTCAAGCCTTTAAAATAGAGAAGTTTATAAGTAACGTCAACCGGAGTAATTATGGATCATTCGGGGTAAATATGGATCAAGCCCTTTAATTCAGAGAATTTTTATTATTTCTTCAACTACTCAACTTCAACTAGGTGGAAATTTTTTATTTAACAAAATTTATATGGATTTTGTGTTTTAGCTTCAATTTTAGGGAAAATCTGGATATGTTTTTTCAAAATTAAAATTATTCAGGAAGAAATTTACTTACAAATATAACAAATGTACGATTTCTAAAAAAAAAATTAAGTAAACCCAACTAAACAGGACACTGAAATTCGAATTATTTTATATTATGCAGACAAACTTTTAAATATTTCGAACGTAGATATAAAATTTCATTTCAAACATTTCAAAGCAGATATAAAATTAAATAATTAAGAAAATTAAAACAAAAATTATTTATCAAGTATTTTTAAATGTTACTCACCGGTCTTGCAAAGATCCTTGAATTTCCTTGCAGTGCATCTCATCTTCTCCATCAGGACAATCATTTTCAGAATCGCATGTCATGTCCTTTGAAATGCAATATTCCTTTCCATTTTGCCTGTAACAAAATGAAACGAAAATAAAATATTGTAAAAAAATATTAACGGGTTTTTGCCAAAAAAATTTAGAATTTTAGGACTACACTTTTACATTTTTTTTTTTTTTAATTTTGTATTGTTTTTTTTTACAGTTTTTACATTTCTATTGATGTTTTTTTTTTATTATTGTTTTTATATTTCTCAAAATCAGTGAATCTATAAGAATAGAAATCATTGTTTAAATGTTCATTAAATGCAATAATCTCTTCAAAATTGAAAAAAGTTCAGTTTTACTTAAAGCTCTGAAACATTTTTTTTTCTTATAAATTATTGCATCTTAATATACAGTGTTCTAAACATTTTATCATTTTAGATTAAAAAAGAAACAACTTTTTCGATGCAAAAATTGTGAATTCTTGTTTACTTTCTTGTATAATATGAAATCTACAATGAAATACAATAATATACAACAAAATACGAAAAAATACAAAAATTACCAAATTTGTCCAAATAATAAATAAAAGTTCTAATTTTCTGTAATTTTTGTCATTTGTGTTTGTATTTTCCTCCAAATATGGTAGTAATTTTTTGTATTTATTTGTGTAAACAAATGTCCAGCATTGATTAATGGCACGAAAATTTAAAATTTGATTATTTAAACAAATTAATTTTTGTGAAATTTTGAATAACAAAAAAAAGATGTATTTCATCTACAACTTCTATCCACACATTTTTTCAATGGAACCAATAATTTTGAAGTAAATCCAGAAGAAGATGTTTTTTGGGGGTTTTCCGGGCAATTTTGGCAAAATTGATCATAAAATTTTAGACACTAGTTTTTTATGTAAAAAGTGAAAGAATAGAACCCAAGAGTCTTTTATTTTCTGAAATTTATTTTTTACACTACGCGCTGATACTTGCAAGCTGAAGCATATATTGAGTAAGTTCAAAAATGAAAAAATTTGGTTTATTTTATATTTCTCTGTATTTTCAATAAAAATAGCAAATTTGCTTCCTCATAGAGAAAGCATTAGTTATTTTTTTCAATAATAGACAAACCAAAGTCTTGATTTTGATCAATTTAAAAATAGAAATTTAACAAAAAATACAAAATTACAAAATAATAAAAAAAAATTGTTAAATACAAAGACCACCTTTATGATTTGTTTACAAAAATTGTGAAAATTATTCTATTTGAAAATTTATGACAAAAAAAGTCTTTCTTGTTAATGCGTCAACTTTGAATTATGTCGAAGAAAAAAGTTTTTTTGTTTGAAACAGATGATTCAAATATTGCAAATGAGCATAACTTCCTTAATCCTCAATAAATTGTATCAATGTTATAGATCAATCGATTTGCTTCGAATCAAGGAATCTTTTCCATTCTCGCATCAACTTTAAATTATGAGGATGAGAAAATTTTTGCTATGAAAATCGATTTTGAAGATATCTAAACTACCATAACTTCCCTACTCTTTGATAGAATGTATTAATATTGTAGGTCAATCGATTCGTCTCGAACCAAGAAATCTTTTATATTCTTGCATCAACTTTGAATTATGTTGAAGAAAAAAGTTTTACTATAAAAACCGTGTTTTTAAATATTATGCATTACCATAGCTTCCTTACTCTTCAATAAAATGTATCAATATTATTGGTCAATCAATTCGTCTTGAATCAACACAACTTTTCTATTCTCGCATAAACTTTAAATTATGAGAATGAGAACATTTTTGCTCTAAAAATAGATTTCGAAAATATATAAATGACCATAACTTTCCTACTCTTTGATAAAATGTATTAATATTGTAGGTCAATCAATTCGTCTCGAACCAAGGAATCTTCTATATTCGTGCATTAACTTTGAATTATGCTGATGAAAAAAGTTTTACTAAAAAAATCGATTTTAAAAATATATAAACTACCATAATTTCCCTACTCTTCAACAAAATGTATTAATATTATAGGTCAATCGATTCGTCTTGAATCAACACAACTTTTCTATTCTCGCATCAACTTTAAATTATGAGAATGAGAAAAATTTTGCTATAAAAATCGATTTCGAAGATATATAAATGACCATAACTTCCCTACTCTTTAATAAAATGTATTATAATATTAAAGGTCAATCGATTCGTCTCAAACCAAGGAATCTTTTATATTCTCGCATCAACTTTGAATTATGTTGAAGAAAAAAGTTTCACTATAAAAAACCGGATTTTCGAATATGATGCATTACCATAGCTTCCTTACTCTCCAATAAAATGTATCAATATTATAGGTCAATCTATTTGTCTTGAATCAACACAACTTTTCTATTCTCGCATCAACTTTAAATTATAAGAATCAGACAAATTTGCCATGAAAATCGATTTTAAAAATATATAAATGACCATAACTTCCCTACTCTTTATTAAAATGTATTGATATTGTAGGTCAATCGATTCGTCTCGAACAAAGGAATCTTTTATATCCTTGGATCAACTTTAAATTATCAGAATGAGAACATTTATGCTATCAAAATCGATTTTTAAAATATATAAATGACCATAACTTCCTTACTCTTTAATAAAATGTATTAATACTGTAGGTCAATCGATTCGTCTCGAATCAACACATCTTTTCTGTTCTTGCATCAACTTTGAATTACGTTAATGAAAAAAGTTTTACTATAAAAAACTGATTTTCAAAATATATAAATTACCATAACTTCCCAACTCTTTAATAAAATGTATTAATATTATAGGTCAATCGATTCGTATCGAATCAACACAACTTTTATATTCTCACATCAACTTTAAATTATGGGAAGGAGACAAATTTTCTATAAAAACCGATTTTAAAAATATATAAATGACCATAACTTCCCTACTCTTTAATAAAATATATTAATATTGCAGGTCGATCGATTCGTCTCGAAGCAAGGAATCTTTTACATTCTTGCATCAACTTTAAATTATAAGAATCAGAACTTTTTTGCTATCAAAATCGATTTTTAAAATATATAAATGACCATAACTTCCCTACTCTTTAATAAAATGTATTGATATTGTAGGTCAATCGATTCGTCTCGAACCAAGGAATCTTTTATATTCTTAAATCAACTTTAAATTATGAAAATGAGAACATTTATGCTGTCAAAATCGATTTTTAATATATATAAATGACCATAAGTTCCCTACTCTTTAATAAAATGTATTAGTATTGTAGGTCAATCGATTCGTCTCGAATCAACACATCTTTTCTGTTTTCGCATCAACTTTCAATTAAGTTAATGAAGAAAGTTTTACTATAAAAAACAGATTTTCAAAATATATAAATGACCATAACTTCTCAACTCATTTAATAAAATGTATTTATATTATAGGTCAATCGATTTGTCTTGAATCAACACAACTTTTCTATTCTCGCATCAACTTTAAATTATGAGAATGAGAACATTTTTGCTATAAAAATCGATTTTACAAATATATAAATGACCATAACTTCCCAACTCTTCAATAAAATGTATTAATATTATAGGTCAATCGATTCGTCTCGAATCAACACAACTTTTCTATTCTCGCATCAACTTTAAGTTATGAGAATGAGACAAATTTTCTATAAAAATCGATTTTAAAAATATATAAATGACCATAACTTCCCTACTATTTAATCAAATGTATTAATATTGCAGGTCAATCGATTCTTTTCGGATCAACACGACTTTTGTGTTCTTCTATCAATTTTGAATTATGTTAATGAAGAAAGTTTTACTATAAAAAACTGATTTTCAAAATATATACATTACCATAACTTCCCCACTCTTTGATAAAATGTAATAATATTAGAGGTCAATCGATTCGTCTCGAACCAAGGAATCTTTTATATTTTTGCATCAACTTTGAATTATGTTGAAGAAAAAAGTTTTACTATAAAAAACCGTATTTTCGAATATTATGCATTACCATATACTTCCTCACTCTCCAATAAAATGTATCAATTTTATAGGTCAATTCATTCTTCTTGAATCAACACAACTTTTCTATTCTCGCATCAACTTTAAATTATGATAATGAAACAAATTTGCTATAAAAATCGATTCTAAAAATATATAAATGACCATAACTTCCCTACTCTGTAATAAAATGTATTAATATTGTAGGTCAATCGATTCGTCTCGAATCAGCACATCTTTTCTGTTATTGCATCAACTTTGAATTATGTTAATAAAGAAAGTTTTACTACAAAAAACTTATTTTCAAAATATATGAATTACCATGACTTCCCAACACTTTAATAAAATGTATTAATATTATAGGTCAATCGATTCGTCTCGAACAAAGGAATCTTTTATATTCTCGCATAAACTTAGCATTATGCTCATGAAGAAAGTTTTACTATAAAAAACCGATTTTTAAATATTATTGAGTGCTAAAAAAATGCAATAAATATTTTTAGAAATCCTTTGGTCAGTTTTAGGATATTAGTGGCGAAATGCCGGACAATATTGTATTAGACATTTTTAAATTGAGGAAGGTTTAATTAAATAAGTTTAAAAATTTCGGAAAATGTTACCATTACAAAGCTTCCTCTATGAGGAAGCAAAAATTAAAATAAAATACAAATACAGGAATTTTGCTGTTAAATTATTCTTAAAAATAATTTTGTTTGATAAACCGCTTACTTTTTACAGTGGAAACTTCCATCCTTGCAACGGCACAAACTGGGAAGTTCGTCACTTTTATCCAAACAATCTCTCTTGTTATCACAAATTTTGTGTGGTGCTGTGAGCTTCAAATATTCTGCACAACTGCAGGTTTCAGGCTCATCAGTTCCATCCTGACAATCACGATTTCCATCGCAGAATTTTTCTTTCGGTACACATGTGCCATCTCCACAACGCATTTCTTGTTTGCTACACTCTGTAAAAAAATTGTATATTACAGATGCACTGAGAAAAAAATGCTTTTGAATCGAAATTGCGCATAAATCCAAGTTTATATAAGTTTAAGTATATAAGTATAAGTTTTTCATTTTTTTCAAGAATAAAAAATATTTTGAATAAAGGAGAAGCCTTCAACCTTTCTTATTTCTGATATTAGTTTTAGTAAAAATAACTAAATTGATCAAATCTATCACAATTAAAATTTGTTAATATCACGTAGGAGTGGAGTCTTTAACCTTCTTAGTTTATTATATAAAAAAAATTAACAATTTTCATTTCTTTCTTTAAAATAAATATTTTTATATTTAATGCAATGCAAATTTTCCAGATTCCCTGAATATCTTAAAATCTCTGAATATTGCTAGTAGGTCCAAAAATTCTATAATATTGGACAACCAGTTAGATGTTGTCTTTGAAATGAATCATCGGTCTAATTATTGAGGAATCATCTCGAACAGATGCATCATTTTTCTTTTCTTCAGCTCCGCTGGGATTCGAACACCAGGTCTTTCAGATTTTTCCGGTTCGATGCTTCATCTGAAAGACCTGGTGTTCGAATCCCAGCGGAACTAGAGAGATTTTTTTCACAACTTATAAAATAAACAATCAATATTCAAAAAATATTGATTTGAGACCTAGTAGACAAAAACATTAACATATTATAGGCAAAGGTTTGTTTAAATTTAAAATAAATAAATCCTCGAACTTACTGCATCCAATCTTGTCTTTCTCGCAACGTTGCTTCTGTTCCTGGCACGTTTCCGGCATTTCATCAGCAGCATCCGGACAATCCAACAATCCGTCGCAAACTTTCTCCCACGGAACACATTTTCCAAAAAGACATCTTTTTCCATCACAAGGTGGTCCTTCAACAGGTTTCGCAGCTTGATGCAAAGCATCCGTAATGTGGGCGTTTATGTAGTCTATGCTCTCTATTGTTTCGGTATTGTTGAAGCCACAATTGCTGTCCAAATTTTGGAAAACACCTGATGGATACCATCCTCCTGGTCCAAGGCAAGAGACTGTTCCACTCCAGTCAGGGGAAATGGTATTATTCTAACAGAAATTACGGAAACATAAATTAGCACAGTCAAACGGGATAACTTCGGAATGTGGGGTAAGTGCGGACATGTGGGGTAAATTCGGACACCCTAGATTCCCTAAATTTATAGGATAAATTACTCAAAATTGTTCCAAGAATCTGGAATCAGTTCAAGCCTTAACAGGTTTTAGATTCTGGTTAGAAGCAAACACCTTAGGTAATTTAAACTATCAATTTAGGAATGTCCGAATTTACCCCACATTTCGGCAGTTACGCTGTTTGATGGTAGCATACATTCATTCATCCTTTTTTTTTAACGGAAATTGCAATTAATGATAAAATAGATAACATACATTGATTTTGCATGCAGGATCCTTTGCCGTGTAGCAACGTTGACATCTAGGACATTCCATTTCTGGTTTGATAAACAAGCTTTTACTGTTGTATTTCTTATCCACGCCGACAGCTACGCATGAATCGTTTGCACTCGGTGAGAATATTCTGCAAACAGAAGTACAAGATTGAAATAAGGAACAAGAAATTTTTTTTAATAAATTTGAAATGAAATAAACTTTCCTAAGAACACTCCTATGTACCAAAAGAACACAAAAGAAGATCATAAATCAAAATTAGGCTCATTAGAGATAAGTGTAAACAAAAGAAAACTAAGCGTTTCCACTTTGTTTGTATTTATAATTATATGGCGCTCATTTCACGAGCACTTTGCTTCCCGTTAGAAAATGTATTTCCTTCCTCACAGAGGAAGCATTAGTTATTTTTTTGAATAATAGACAAACAAAGTCTTCATTTTGATCAATTTTTAAGAATAGAAATTTACCAGAAATACATCACAAAATAATACAAAATTTTTTCAAATATAAAGACAAATCAGACAAATCAAATTTTGTATTTGAAATGATAATTTTTCGAGCTGGAAAAGGGATGGGAAAAGTTCTGTCGCACCCTATACCTTCCCCAGCTTTATGATTTATTTACGAGAATTTTCAGAATTATTCTATTTGAAAATTTATGATCAAAAAGTCTTTTCCATTCATGCGTCAACTTTGAATTATGTTAGTGAAAAAAGTTTTACTATAAAGAACCGTGTTTTCAAATATTATAAATGAGTATAACTTCCTTACTCTTCAATAAAATGTATCAATATTATAGGTCAATCAATTCGTCTTGAGACAACACAACTTTTCTATTCTAGGATTTATAATAAAATGTAGTGATATTGTAGGTCAATCGATTTGTCTCGAACCAAAGAATCTTTTATATTCTTGCATCAACTTTGAATTATATTAATGAAAAAAGTTTTAATATAAAAATCGATTTTTAATATAATATAAATGACCATAACTTCCTTACTCTTTAATCAAATGTATTGATATTATAGGTCAATCGATTCGTCTCGAACCAAGGATTTTTTTAATTCTTACATCAACTTTGAATTATGTTAAAGAAAATAGTTTTACTATAAAAAACCGTATTTTCAAATATTATGCATTACCATAGCTTTCTTACTCTTGAATAAAAGGTACTAATATTATAAGTCAATCAATTCGTCTCGATTCAACACATGTTTTCTGGTCTTGCATCAACTTTGAATTATGTTAATGAAAAAAGTTTTACTATAAAAAACTGATTTTCAAAATTTATAAATTACCATAACTTCCCTACTCTTTAAAAAAATGTGTCAATATTATAGGTCAATCGAATTGTCTCGAACCAAGGAATCTTTTATATTCTTGCATCAACTTTGAATTATGTTAAAGAAAAAAGTTTTACCATAAAAAACAGTTTTTTCAAATATTATGCATTACCATAATGGTATACCATAGTGTCCTTACTCTTCAACAAAATGTATTAATATTATAGATCAATCAATTCGACTCGAATTAACACATCTTTTCTGTTTTTGCATCAACTTTAAAATATGAGAATGAGAAAATTGTTCCTAAAAAAATCTATTTTAAAAATATATGAATTACCATAACTTCCCTGCTCTTTAATAAAATGTATTAATATTATAGGTCAATCGATTCTTCTTGAATCAACACAAATTTTCTTTTGTCGCATTAACTTTAAATTATGAAAATTAAAAAATGTTTGCTATAAAAATCGATTTCAAAAATATATAAATTACCATAACATCCCTACTCTTTAATAAAATGTATTAATATTGTAGGTCAATCGATTCGTCTCGAACCAAGGCATTTTTTCTATTCTTTCATCAACTTTGAATTATGTTAAAGGAAAATGTTTTACTATTAAAAAAAAACGATTTTTCAAATATTATGCATTACCATATATCTTCCTTACTGTTCAATCAAATGTTTCACTATTAAAACTCAATCGGTTCGTCTCGAATCACATCTTTTTCTATTCTCGCATCAACTTTAAATTGTGAGAATGAACAAATTTTTACTATAAAAATCGATTTTAAATATAATATAAATGACGATAACTTCCTCCCTCTTCAATAAAATGTATTAATATTATAGGTCAATCGATTCCTCTCGAACCAACACATCTTTTCTATTCTCGCATCAACTTTAAATTAAGAGAATGAAAAAATATTTACTATAAAAATCGATTTTATTGATATAATATAAATGACGATAACTTCCTTACTCTTCAATAAAATGTATCAATATTATAGGTCTATCGATTTGCCTCGAATCAAGAAATCTTTTCCGTTCTTGAATCAATTTTGAATTATGTTAGGGAAAAAAGTTTTACTATAAAAAACCGTGTTTTCAAATATTATGAATTATCATAGCTTCCTTACTCTGCAATGAAATTCATCAATATTACAGGTCAATCAATTCGTATTGAATCAACACAACTTTTCTATTCTCGCATCAATTTTAAATTATGAGAATGAGAAAATTTTTACTATAAAAATCGATTTTAAAAATACATAAATTACCATAACTTCCCTAGTCTTTGATAAAATGTATCGATATTGTAGGTCAATCGATTTTTCTCGAACCAAGGAATCTTTTGTTTTCTTGTATCAACTTTGAATTATGTTAATGAAAACAGTTTTACTATAAAAATCGATTTTTAATATAATATAAATGACCATAACTTCCTTACTCTTCAATAAAATGTATTAATATTATAGGTCAATCGATTCATTTTGAAGCAAGGAATCTTCTATATCCTTACATCAACTTTGAACTCTGTTGAAGAAAAAAGTTTTACTATAAAAAATCGTATTTTCAAATATTATGTATTACCATAGCTTTCTTACTCTTCAATAAAATGTATTAATATTATAGGTCAATCGACTCGTCTCGAACCAAGGAATTTTTTATGTGCTTGCATCAAATTTTAATTATGTTGATGAAAAAAGTTTTACTATAAAAATCGATTTTAAATATAATATAAATGACGATAACTTCCTCACTCTTCAATAAAACTGAATAGTTGAATTTTCAAGCCAAAAACACGAATTTTGTCGATAGGTGTAGAATTTTCAACAAAAAAGTGAATTTTCAACCAAGAAAGATTACTTTTTCACAAGAAAAAATGAATTTTCAGCAAAACTGTTGAATTTCCGACCAACAAAAATTTTTAACAAAATAATTAAATTATTAACAAAACAGTTAAATTTGTAACTTACCAAGAAAGATGAATTATCATCCAAGAAAGATAACTTTTCTACCATAAAAGATGACTTTTCAATCTTAAAGAACGAATTTTTAGCAAAACAGCTGACTTTTTGACAAAATAGTTGAATTTTTAACCAAATAGCTTAATTTTTAACCTACGCAGATGAATTTCCAACCAGGAGGACTAATTTTTCTACCAAAAGACAAGTTTTCAACAAAATACATGAATTTTCATCCAGATGGTTGAATTTTTTAACTGAAAAAATACTAGTTTTCCAACAAGAAAAGAATAAAAAAAGTTTCAGTTTCAAAAATTAAATTTTTATCAATGAAAAACATAAATTATCAATAAAATGGTAAAATTTTCAACCAATGAGGTGAATCTGAAGAAAAAGACATTTTCAACCAAGAAGATTAATTTTCTACAAAATGAACAAACAATTTTCAACAAAATAAATGAATTGATAAGCAAACAGTTAAATTTTCAACAAAAAAAAAAGATTAATTCTTAACAAAACATGTAAGAGTTGATATTTCAACTAAAAAGTGATTTAAATTTAAAATAAAAAACAGTTGAATTCAACAAAAAAAGACAAATTTTCATTAACTGGTCGAATCTTTAACCAAAACTAATTAATTTTGTACCAAACAAGATGAATTTTCATGAAAATAAAAAATTTTCAACTAGGAAAGATCAATTTTCAATTGAAAATATCACTGTTTAACTAAAAATGAAAATTTTTAAAAATCCCTTTCAATTTTTGAAATCCCATAAAATTGTTAAAATAATTTGAGGTCCTATGAAATTCTTTAAATCTTGTGAAATTTCTTGAAATCTTTGAAAATCATACCAAATTCGTTGACATCTCTTGAAATTTTTGATATCCCCTGAAATTCTTCGCATATTTTTTAGAATAACTTAAATCTTAAAATCCGTAGAAATCCCTTGAAATAAAATTTAATTTATTTTATAAAGTAGAAATTCTTTGAAATTCTTTGATTATTAATTAAATTTATGAATTGAAGTTCTCTCTAAAAAAGTTTAAGTTTTTTAAATATAAATAAATATTTAACTTATTCATTAAATTTCTTTCAAAAAACCGTTTAAGTTCCTGAAAATCTTTGAAAGCCCTTGAAATGTTGTATATCTCTTGAAATCATATGGAATCTCTTAAAATATTTTGATAATTTAAAAATCAATTTTAAAAAGCGAGTATAAATCATTTTAAATCCCTTGAACATAAATTAAATTCATTAAAATTGAAATTTCATTTTTTTTATAATTTAAAAAGATACATTTTCAAGAAAAAACGGAACACTCACATTTTCAGTTTAAAAAAATTAATATTCTACTAAAAAAACGAATTTTCAACAAAACAGTTAAATTTTCAACCAAAGAAATGAATTTTCAGCCAAATATTTTAATATTCAACGCAAAAGATGAATTTTCTACCAAAAAGGATACATTTTCAACAAAAGATAGAATAGTTTAAATTCCAGTTAGAAAAATAAATTCTCAACCAAAAAAACAAACTATTTTCAACAAAATAGTTCAACTTTCAGTAAAAAAAAGTTCAAAGAAATGAAACAAATTTTTAATGAAATAGTTAAATTTTCAACCAAACAGATTAATATTCAAACAAGAAGATTAAATTTCTGTTAAAAAAGATCAATTTACCCCAAAAATTAAAAATTTAAATTTTCAGCCAAAGAAATGAATTTTCAACCAAAGAGATGAAGTTTTAACTAATGAGATTATTAAATTTTCACCTGAAGAGATAAATTTTCAACTTGAAATGGAACAATTAAATTTTCAGTTAAAAAATTAATTTTTAATTAAAAATTAATAATTTTTAACCAAAAAGGTCAATGTTTAACCAAGAAGATTAATTTTCTACCAAAAAGGACAAAATGTCAACAAAATACACGAATTTTCAATTAAAAGAAATAAGTTTCCATCCAAAAATAAAATAGTTAAATTTTCAGTTAGACAAATGAAGTTAAAAAAATGATAATTTTCAAGAAAATAGTTGAATTTTCACATAAACGGATAAATTTTCTACTTGAAATAGAATGACTAAATTTTCAGTTAAAAGATTAATTTTCAATTAAAAAAAAAAAAAAAATTTTCAACCAAAACCTTAAATAGCCTATGAAATCCTTCCAAATTTTCCGAAATTCTAGGAAATTCTTTAAAACCGTATAAAATTTGTTTGAATTTATTAAAATCCTGTTAAATTCCTTAAAAAAATTATATGCGCTTGAAAATCTTTTAAAATACCCAAAAATCTTTAAAATATTTTATAATCCCCTCAAATCTCTTTCAATTCTTTAAATCTATTGAAAATATTTGAAAACTTTTAAAAATCTTTGAAATCTCTGAATTTACTGAACAAATTTTTGTAAATCCGTTAAAAATCCAGAAATTCTCACAAATATTTTTAAAAATCTCTTAAAAATCGGTTGAAAAATTTTGAAATATTGGAAACCTTCCCAAATCCCTTGGGTTAATTTTTTGAACCTGAAGATATTCAAAAGAAAGAACTGAATCTTTTTTCAGACAAGAAAAAAGAACCCTAATTCCGGAAAAAGTATGATGGAATTGTTTGATGAATTAATGAATCAAAAATTGGCTAATTTAATTATAAAAATAAAATTTAAAAAATTAAAAAATTATGATAATAAATTTTTGATATTTTTTTTTAATTTTATTTTGAAAATAAGAATGAAAAGTTAAAGTAAAGTACTGACCTTTTTTCATTAAATATTGGTTGAACATGTCGAGTTCTGTTAACGGGACTTTTCAGATGGAAAAGTGAAGCGTCAGACTTGTTCAGAGTTCTGATTTCGTCTATTTCAGCAACCTGTTGATTTGGACGATAAACGCCGGGGTTGTAAGAAGGGACCCCAAAAACACCAATCGTATAGTTCGTTGCCAGACTGAAAAAAATAATTATCAGATTTTTCAGTTGTTTCTCTTTCGCATCGTAAAGTGGTCGTGCGGTAACCTCATAGTGGCCGTGCGGCTCACTGGGCCCACTAGGGTATATTTTCATTCTCTTTCGCATTTAATAACAATTTCACATAGAACTCAGCACTTTTTTTCATCTTCTGACAGACTTTCAATTTCTTTCTTATTATTTGAAATGTTTATTTATTAAAATCTAATGTAAAATTATGTAAATTTAACATTTTTTACACTCCTTTTTAATAAAAAATCAGTTTTTTTCTTGAATTTTCAACTGTTGAAAATTGAAGAAAAGTGAATTTTCAATTTTCTGCCATTTGCAGAAGTTGAATTTACTTCAATTTTATTAAATTTTGAACAGTTGTGAATTGAACTGTTAAAAATGAAATTTGCAATTTTCCATTTTTAACAGTTAAAAGTTCAAGAAAATTGGAGAAAAAGGCAATTTTTTTATTAAATTCAAGTGTTAAACATGTTAAATTTAAATAGTTTTACATGAGAATATAATAAATAATCATTTCAATCCATAAAAAATGGGAGAAGTTGAAAATTAAAGAAAATTGAATATTCGACTGTTGAAAATTGAAGAAAATTGCAGAAAATTGAAAACCCAACAGCTGAAAATTCCATTTTTAACAGCTAAAAGTCAACTGTTGGAAGCTCAACTGTTGAAAATTAAAAATTGAATTTTCATTTTTCTTCGATTTTCAGGAGTGGGATTCTCTTCAATTTTCAATTTTCTTCATTTGTCAACAGTTGAATTTTCTATTTTCTTTAATTTCCAGGAGTTGGATTTTCTTCCATTTTCAAATTTCTGAAAATTGGATTTTCATTAATTGAATTTTTTATTTTTTTTTAATTTTCCGTAGTTGAATTTCCAATTACCAACAATTTTCAGCAGTTAAATTTTCTTTAATTTGAATTTTCTTCAATATCCAACAGTAGAAAATTGAACTCTTTGAAAATTAAATTAAGGCTTCAGTTTTCAGCATTGAAAATTCAATTTTCTTGAGATTTCAACCTTTCCTTTTTTTGTATGAATAGAAATGTTGAAAATTTAATTTTTAACATTTCAATTTTCAACTGTTGAAAATGGAAGAAAAATTGAACATTCAACTTTTAAAACTTCGATTTTCTTCAATTTTCAAAGTTGAAAATTGAATTTTCAATTTTCTTCAATTTTAAATATAAGGAAATTCAATTTTTAATTTTTTTAAATTTTCAACCGCTCAATTTTCATTTGTTGCAAATTGAAGAAAATTCAACAGCTGAAAATTGAAGAAAATTAAAAATTTTATTTTATTTTCTACAGTTAAATATTTAACCGTTAAAGATTCTAAATAATGGAAAATTTGAAATTCAGCTGCTGAAAATTCTATTTTTATTAGTCAGAAGACAACTGTTAAAAACTCAACTGTTGATGATTATAGAAAATTGAAAATTGAATTTTCGAGAGTTGAATTTTCAATTTTTTTTCAATTGCTAGGAGTAAAAAATTCAAATTTCAATTTTTTTTTTCATTTTTTAATAGTTCAATTGCTATATATAGAAAATTAGAGAAAATTGAAAATTAACATTTTTAACACCTGATTTTGATAAAAATTCCTTTTTTTCTCCAAGGTTCAATTTTATTGAATTTTTAGCTATTAAAAATTTAAGAAAATTGAAAAATTTTATTTTATTTTCTACAGTTAAATATTTAAACTTTAAAGATTCTAAAAAATGGGAAATTTGAAATTCAACTGCTGAAAATTCCATTTTTAATAGCTAAAAGTCAAATGTTAAAAACTCAACTGTTGATAATTATATAAAATTGGAAATTGAATTTTCAATTTTTTTCAATTTTTAGGAGTAAAAATTTCAAATTTCAATTTTTTTTCATTTTTTAACAGTTCAATTGCTACATGTAGAAAATTAGAGAAAGTTGAAAATTAACATTTTTAACACCTGATTTTAACAAATATTCCCTTTTTTCTCCAAGGTTTAATTTTATTGAATTTTCAGCTATTAAAAATTAGAGAAAATTGAAACTTTAATTTTTAACGGATAAGTTTTCAACTGTTAAAAATGGCTTCATTTTCAACTATTTAATTTTCATTTGTTGCAAATTGACGAAAATTCAACAGCTGAAAATTGAAGAGAATTGAAAATTCAATTTTCTTTAATTTTCTATAGTTAAAAATTCAACCACTGAAGATTCTAGAAAATTGAAAATTCAACTGTTAAAAATTAAATTTTCAATTTTTTTGAATTTTCAACAATTGAATCTTTAACAGTTCAGTTGCTAACTGTAGAAAATTAAAGAAAATTGAATTTACATCAGTTGCATTTTCAATTTTCCGAAGTTGAATTTTCAATTACCAACCATTTTCAGGAATTACATTTTTTAATTTTTTTTTTAAATTTTTATCAGTTGGAAATTCAATCTTCTTGAGTTTTCAACTGTTTCCTTTTATTTAAAACCTAATTTTGATAAAAAATTCCCTCCTTTCTCCAATTCTCAATTTTCTTGATATTTCAACAGTTATAAATTGAAGAAAATTGAACATTCAATTTTCAACAGTTTAATTTACAACTGTTCAAATTTGAAGAAAATCAAATTTCGAAGAAAATTTAACTTCTCAAAATAGCAGGAAATTCAAAATTCAACTTTAAAAAATTCAATTTTTTCAACCAAATTTTTAACAGTAGAAAATTCAATTTTCAAACTTGTAAACTTTTCAACTGTTCAATTTTCATTTTATACAAATTGAAGAAAATTTAACTGCTGAATTTTGAAGAAAACATGAACGATAATTGAAAATTGCATTGTCAGCAGTTGCATTTTCAATTTTCTTCAGTTGAATTTTCAATTACCAACAATTTTCAGCAGTTAAATTTCCTTCAATTTGAATTTTTTTTAATTTTCAACAGTTGAAAATTCACTTTTCTTGAATTTTCAAATTTTCTCAATTTCTTCATAGATTGAAATGTTTATTTATTAAATTCTTATGTAAAATAACGTAAATTTAACATTTCTTACACTTGATTTTAATCAAAAATTTTCTTTTACCTTCAATTTCCAATTTCATTAAATTTTTAACTGTCAAAAATTGAAGAAAATTCAATTTTCAACAGTTCAATATTTACCTGTTGAAATTGGAAGAAAATTGAAGAAAATTCAACTTCTAAATATAGCGAGAAATAAAAAATTCCACTTTTGAAAATTGAATTTTCTTCAATTTTCAACAATTAAAAATTCAATTTTTAATTTTGTTTACTTCTCAACTTTTCAATTTTCTTTTGTAGCAAATTGAAGAAAATTTAACTGCTGGAAGTTGAAGAAAACATTGAAGAAACTTGAAAATTGAATTTTCAGCAGTCGCATTTTCAATTTTCCGTAATTGAATTTTCAATTACCAACCATTTTCAGCAGTTAAATTTCCTTCAATTTGAATTTTTTGAATTTTCAACAGTTGAAAATTCACTTTCCTTGGATTTTCAACTTCTCTCAATTTTTGCATGGATTGAAATGTTTATTTATTAAATTCTCATGTAAAATAACGTTAATTTTACATTTGAAAACTCGATTTTAATAAAAAAAAATTATTTTTTCTTCCATTTCACATTTTAATGAATTTTTAACTGTCAAAAAATGAAGAAAATTCAATTTTTAAATGTTGATATTTGAAGAAGATTCCACTTCTAAAAATATCGAGAAATAAAAATTCCACTTCTGAAAATTGAATTTTCTTCAATTTTTAAAAGTTGAAAATTCAATTTTTAATTTTGTTTACTTTTCAACTGTTAAATTTTTATTTGTTTCAAACTGAAGAAAATTTAACTGCTGAAAGTTGAAGAAAATTAAAAATTGAATTTTCTCTAATTTTCTACAGTTGAAAATGCAACCCTTGAAGATTCTAAAAAATTAGAAATTGAAAATTCAAACCGCAGCGGCAACCCAACGTGCAATATAATACGTCGGGTTGAGGTAATAATAATAATATTTTAATCATATTTTAATAATATTTTAATACGAGTGAGTATTGTGTAAAATTGTGAATAAATTAGAAAAAAATAATTTTTTTCTTTGTTTGACCAAGAATCGAACTTTTGATAACGGCAAAAGAACCAAACGCTAGAGAACGGCACAGGGTCCATGGCCTAATGAAGAACAAAATTCTTTTAAGCCTTCTTGTGCAATTTTGTTGCACAATTTGTTTTTCAAAGTTTATTTTGGTTTAAAAAATGTACTTTCAAATAAAAAGATAACATATGCCCTAGCGGACCCAATTAACGGTACGGTCAGCAAGTTTTGTACACGCTACGGCCAAGCAATTCCGTAACCGTTCCGTTCCGGCAGTCCGCTAGGGATTTGCTCAATTCTTTTTCTTGCTAATTATTAAATTTCAGCTAGATATTGTATGAAAACTTACTCGATATTTTTGCCACATTCCGAACTCGTCAAAAGCCAATCTGGTTCCAACAAGAGAGCAGGACAACGGTATTCTCCATCGGTAAGAATGGCACCATACCAGGGCCATTGATAAGTAACTTTTTGAGGAGCAGGACTCAAATACGCATGAGAATTCACAGCACTACTCAAAATCGGCTGACATCGAATATAAAATCCTGTGCAAGTTTGATTTCCATCGGTTGGTACTTTGTAGAATGTTGGATATTCATAATTCATTACAAACTTTTTCTCCGGCATGATTCCACAGAGTACCTTGACTTCTCTAACATAATCCAAGTATCTGAAAAATATTTAAAAGTTGAATGGTCCCATCCCTAGCGGGTCGCGTGAACGAAACGGTTGCGTGATTGCCTGACCGTACAGTGACCATAGAGACCGTTCCGTTCACTGGGTCCGCTAGGGCATTTTTTCATCCTTTTCCATATTTAATAATTTCACCTAAAAACACCCTATTCATCTTTTTACACATTATTATTTATTCGTTTTTATTCGTGTGTCAAAAAATTACAAATTAAAAGCCGCGCGTCGGGTTGACGTGTGTGGTTTTTAATTTTTAATTTTTTAACACATGAATAAATACAAATCAATATAAATGTGTGAAAAAATTAAGAGTGTTTTCTGTGTGAAATTGTGATAAAATATGAGAAAGGATGAAAATATGCCCAAGCGGGCCCAGTGAACGGATCATTCTCTATCGTCGCCTTACGGTCAGGCAATTGCGTAACCGTTTCTTTCACCCACCCGGTCCGCTAGGGCAAAAAATGAGTTTTCCACTCGACAAGATCAATTTTGAACCAAAAATCGAAGAATTAAATTTTCAGTTAAAAAAATTAATTTTAAGCCAAGAAAAAGAAGGAATTTTTAAGAAAATAGTTCAATTTTCAACCAGTGTAAAGAATCTTCGATTATAAATAATAAATTCTCAACGAAAATTGTAATATTTTATATTTCCACAAAAAAAGTATTTTAATTTTCAATCAAAAACAGGTTAATTAAACCAAAAAATACGAATTCTCAACAAATTAGTTGAATCCGCAACAAAAACAGAATCATTTTTAAACCAAAAAAGGGATTTTCAACAAAAGAATTGAATTTTCTACTAAAAAATATTGTTCACTTAAGGGTGAAAAAAATGTCAACCAAATTGTTGAATTTTCAAGCCAAATAGGCGTATTTTCTAAAAAAAAAAAACAGTCGAATTTAAAAAAAAAATGTTAATTTTCAACCAAAAATATGAATATTCAACTCTAGAAATTAATTTTTTTTCTTTTAAAAAGTGTTCTGATAAAATAAAAAATCCGAAATCTATATAAATGCGATGCTTATTATTTTGATCAAATCAGAAAAAAGATCATTTTCAAACGAATAGTTTAATTTTTAACCAAATAATTTAATTTTCTACCAATATAGTTAAATTGTCTACCAAAATAGTTCAATCTTCAACAAAAGAGTAGAATTTTCAATCAGACCAGAAGAAATGAATTCTCAACCAAAAATATAATAGAAGACTTTCCAACAAAAACTAATTAACTTTTGACTAAGAATAGTTGGATTTTCAACTGAAATGAATAATCTTAAATTGCAATAGTTGAATTTTCAGTTTTAAAAATTAATTTCTAAACAAAAATATGAACATTCAACTCTGGAAAATTTTTTTCTTTCTAAAAGTGTTCTGATTAAATAAAAGATCCGAAATCTATATAAAAGCGATGCTTATCATTTTGATCAAATCAGAACAAAGTTAATTTTCAACCAAATAGTTTAATTTTCTACCAACATAGTTACATTTTCTTCAAAATAGTTAAATTTTTAACAAAAATATTTTTAAAAACTAAAAATATAATAGTAGACTTTTCACCCAAAACTAATTAACTTTCGACTAAGAATAGTTGGATTTTCAACTAAAATGAATAATCTTAACCTGAAATAGTTAAATTATCAGTTTAAAAAATTAATTTTCAACCATAAATATGAATATTCAACTCTAGAAATTAATTTTTGTTCTTTCGAAAGTGTTCTGGTAAAAAAATTCGAAATCTAAATAAAAGCGATCCTCATCATTTTGATCAAAAGGGATCAAATTGATCAACTGGCATTTACGGTTGAAATATTTGGAAGGCGCACATAAAAAAAAGTTAAAAAACAATTTTTTTTCAGCTTATTTTCATAAAAAAAATTATTTTGAATTTCAACAATCTTCGCTGTAATAATCTGTGGTTCGATTCCCAGCGGAGCGAAAGGAGAAGATCTTTTTTCAGAAAAAAATTAATTAAAAATAGTTTTCATAACTCCATCTAGTTTGAAAAGACGTTAAAAATGTCTGTTATTCTCTGATGATAATACAGATCCCTTGAAAAAATTTTATTTGTACGACTTAGCAAAATAATGCGTGTATTTTCTGAAAACAGTTTATTCTCTCGATCTCTCAGTAGCTTAAGCAGATCTTTTTTCAGAAAAAAATTATTTAAAAATAATTTTTAAATCATAACTCCATCTAGTCTGAAAAGACGTTAAAAATTTCTGTTATTCTCTGAAGATAATACAGATCCCTTGGAAAATTATGATTTGTACCACCTGGGAAAATAAATACTTTCTGAAAAAAGTTTATGCTCGCGATCTCTCTAGTATCTTAATGCGAAAGCACCCGACCGGCAATCGGAAGTTCTGTGATTCGATTCACAGCGGAGCGAAAGGAGAAGATCTTTTTTCAGAAAAGAATTAATTAAAAATAATTTTTAATTCATAACTCCATCTAGTCTGAAAAGACGTTAAAAATTTCTGTTATCCTCTGATGATAATACAGATCCCTTGAAAAAATTTGATTTGTACCACCTAGCCAAATAAATATTTTCTGAAAAAAGTTTTTTCTCTCGATCTCTCTAGTAGCTTAATGGGAAAACACCCGACCGGCAATCCGAAGTTCTGTGGTTTCATTTTGTTTCAGAAAGTTTTGAAGCTGTTTTTTTTTTTTAATGAAACTTTTTTTTCTGTGAGATCAGATAAATTAAAAAAAAAAAATTTTGTATGCAAAATTACCTGAAACCAAGATATCGGCATGTTTGTGATCCCATATTTGATAAAAGAGTATCCCTTTTCGATTTTGATTGGACCCGAACTGGACGCCAGATTCCTTTCACAAATTGGGTTACCACACCCTCAGAATTTAAATGTGGTCTTCCATCGTGATCCAAATTCAGGTACTCTCCATTAGTTAGTGCAACTGAAAAAAATTGTTAATATTGAAAAAATTTTAAAAATACCGAGAAATACAGTGCATTCAAAACTAATTAATTAATTTTTTTTTATTAAAAAATAAAAAATAAATTTTTTTTTTAATAAATATTATTTTTATATTATTTTTTTTAAATAAAAATCATTTTCATATTATATTTTTCATTATTGTTTAATTATTTCATAAACAGAACTTACGACAATCGAGTTCATCCTCGCTCAAATGACAATCGGGTTTTTTGTCACACCTCTTTTTCAAATCAATGCATCCTCCACTTCTTCGACAATGGTATTGATTTTCGTTACAGATTCCTAAAAAAATAGAGATGAAAATTAAAAAAAAATTAATTTGGCCACTGAAAAAAAGTTTATTGTTTTACAGAATTTTTTTGTTTAAATTATTAAATTGAGCATATCCTGATCATCAACTTCAGATCCAAATGATCCACTTTCGCGGATCCAAAATTATTTTTCACACAACTTCATTCATATCTGTCGAGTGGCATTTGTTATATTTTTTGTTGATTTCAGAACATTTTGAATTTTCAACCAAATCGTGAAATTTTCAACTGAAAAAAATTTCAACTAAATAATTGAATTTTCAGCAAAGAAAGTTTATTTTTATCCAAACAAAAAATGATTTTTTAACAAAGGAGTTTAACTTTCAACAAAAAGATGAATTTCAAATAGAAAAATTGAAATTACAACTAAGAAATATTCTTCATTCAAGAGAAAAAAAATGTCAACCAAATTGTTGAATTTTCTAGCCAAAAAGGACAATTTTCTACAGAAAAGTTGAATTTTCAACCGGTAAATGTGAATTTTCAACAAAAAAGTTAATTTTCAACCACAAGGAATTGTTTTCTAACCAATTTTTTTAATTTTCAAGAAACTAACGAAATTTTCAAACAAGTAATGAAATTTTTAACTAAAAATATGAAAGTGGACTTTTGTACCAAAAATAATTCACTTTAAACCAAAAATAGTTGGATTATTATTAAGCAAAGAGATGAGATTTCTACGAAAAGACATGCATTTTCAACTGAAATGATGAATCTTTACTGAAATAGTCAAATTTTCTTTAAAAAAATATTATTTCTACCAACAAAAACAAATGGATTTTCCATAAAATAGTTTAATTTTGTCTCACGAAGATGAATTTTCCACTAAAATTATGAATCTTCAAAAAAAAATGAATTTTTAACGAAAGATTTCAGCCAAGAAGATTAATTTTCTACCAAAAAAGACGATTTTTTAACGAAACAAATT
The DNA here is from genome assembly GCA_932195095.1 of Andricus curvator. Taxonomy (NCBI): domain Eukaryota; kingdom Metazoa; phylum Arthropoda; class Insecta; order Hymenoptera; family Cynipidae; genus Andricus; species Andricus curvator. Next base: position 162,933 of record CAKNYM010051218.1, on the reverse strand, counting down.
AATAACTAAATTTCCAGACAGAAATAGAATAGTTATATTTTCAGTTAAAAAAAAAAGGAATTTTCCTTTAAAAAAAAGAATTTTCAACAAAATAGTTTAATTTTCCACCAAAAAGATGAAATTTTTACAAAAAATGAAAAAGCTGATATTTCACTGAAAAAATAATTTTTATTTTAAATCGGAAACAGTTGAATTCAACAATAAATACGAATTTTCAATAAAATAATTGAAAGCTCAATCAAATTGTTGAAATTTCCTTCGGCAGAGATACATTTTCAAACCAAAAAGACAAATTTTCAAGCAAAAAAAATTCTTCAGTCAAGACATTTTTTTTTAACCAAACTGTTGCTTTTTCAAGTCCAAAAGGCTCAGTTTTTATAAAAAAGTTGAATTCACAATCGGCAAATATGAATTTTCAACAAAAAGTTAATTTTCAACCAAAAAAAATATGCATTTTCTACCAAAAGAATTAAATTTGTAATCCAAAAAAGACCAGCTTTTAACAAAATAAATAAATTTTGAACTAAAAAGGATAAATTTTTAGGAAAAAATGTAATACTTACATTTTCAGTTGAAAAAATTAATTTTAAAGTACAAAAAAACGAATTTCCAACAAAAAAGTTAAATTTTCAACCAAAGAAATTCTGTTTTGCACTAAAATGATGAATCTTCAAACACAATAATGAATTTTCAAACAAATAGTTGAATTTTCAACCCAAAAGATTAATTTTCTAAAAAAAAGACAAATTTTCCATAAAATACACGAATTTTCAACTAAAATAAATAAATTTTAAACCAAAAATAGAGTGCTTAACTTTTCAGTCAGGAAAATAATTTTTTAACAAAAAAAAAAGAATTTTTAATGAAATAGTTGAATTTTTTCCTAAAACTGATACATTTTCAACTAATTATATAATAGTTACATTTTCAGTGAAAAATTAATTTTTAAACAAATAAAATAAATTTTCAACGTAGAATATAATAGTTATAAATAATAATAATAATAATTGTTGTCAATTTTCAAAGTATCATAGCAAAGAGTCTTTGGAAAGACATACCTAGTTTATTCCGTAAATAAAAATTGAGCCTATTCATTGAAAAATCTCCAAACTATGAATTTATTTATAAAAATTGTTTAAATAATAGATCATTGTTGTCAATTTGCAAAGTATCATAACAAAGAGTAATCGGAAAGACATCCCTAGTTGATTCCGTAAACAAAAATGAGCCTATTCATTGAAAAATCGCCCAACTGTGAATTTGTTCAAAAAAATTGTTTAAATAATAAATAATTGTCATCAATTTGCAAATAATCATAGTAAAGAGTCATAGAAATCATGAATCATAGATGAATCAATCATAGAATCATAGAAAGACCAGGACTAGTTGATTCCGTAAACAAAAATTTAGCCTATTCATTAAAAATCGCCAAACTGTGAATTTATTTATAAAAATTGTTTGAATAATGAATAATTGTTGTCAATTTGCAAAGTATCATAGTAAAGAGTCATAGAAATCATGAATCATAGATGAATCAATCATAGATTCATAGAAAGACCAGGACTAGTTGATTCCGTAAACAAAAATTGAGCCTATTTATTGAAAAATCGCCAAACTGTGAATTTGTTTATAAAAATTGTTTGAATAATGAATAATTGTTGTCAATTTGAACAGTATTATAGTAAAGAGTTATAGAAGACTAGTTGATTCCGTAAACAAAAATTGAGCCTATTCATTGAAAAATCGCCAAACTGTGAATATGTTTATAAAATTTGTTTAAATAATGAATAGTTGTCGTCAACTTGCAAAGTATCATAGCAAAGAGTCGTCGGAAAGACATCCCTAGTTGATTCCGTAAACAAAAATTGAGCCTATTCAATGAAAAATCGCCAAACTGGGAATTCGTTTATAAAATTTTTTCAAACAGTTACCAAAAAGCATCTATTCTCAATTAATGGTAATGGAACATTCATTTCTGTCACATTTCATACAAAATCTATCAAAATTTAAAAAGCTTTCATTAAAAAAAAAAACGTTTAATCGGATGAATAGTGTAGGCTGAAAATTGATTTGTCCATGGGTACTATTTTGCCCCCCGG
>CAKNYM010051218.1:149288-160734 GCA_932195095.1 Andricus curvator | reverse complement strand
CCGTTAAGTAATTTATGGATGGCCACTCACCGCAATTGTCCTCATCGCTGCCATCAAGACAGTCGATATGTCCGTCACAAATAGCATTTGGATTATTTCTTTGTAAGACATCCTTGCATGAGGTGCAATTTTGTTCGTCAGTTCCATCCTCACAATCATAAACTCCATCACAGCGTTTGTCCATAGAAACTATTTGAATTAGGCTAAAAGAAAAAATTTATTTTCCAAAATGCCCAATTTGAAAAAGTTTTAAATGAAGCTCTTTTCCTCCTACTTCAGTGCTCCCAAACCGACTCCCCAGCTGCATTGCGCATGCGTTGCATCGGCAGTCTCATTGGCTCTAAATGGCGCGCTTTTATGAAACTATTACATGTGTAAATCAATTTTTTATAATAAATCATCATTATCTGAATTATGACAATTAATTTCCAGATCACAAAATAGTCTTTTAGAGGTCAAGGTGAAATAATTATTCGATTTTACTTTTTACAAATGAATTATTCATTTGAATTTCAAAGGAAGGAATACCTTCCTTCACCAATGTAAATTTGAAATCATTAATAATATTTTTTTATACTTTATGATTATTACTTATTGTGAAAAATTGATTTGCATATTTAATCATTTCAAATAAGCGCGCGATCAACATCCAATGAGGCTGCTTGTGCAGCGCATGCGCAGTGCGGTTGGGGAGCCAAACTGGGCTACTTACTTTTGACAAGCAAATCTGTCTGTGGGAGGAACGTAGGTAACAAATTCGTAATTTTCGGTTGTGGATGGTGGCAATGTTTCTTCATTTGCAGGACTTTCAGTCGTTCCTGTAATATTTCCATTCGTTTCTGTAGTGTTTCCATTCGTTCCTGAAACGTCTCCATTCGTTTCTGTACTGTTTCCATTTGTTCCTGTGTTGTCTCCATTTGTTCCTGTATTGTTTCCATTCGTTCCTGTATTGTTTCCATTTGTTCCTGCGATGATTTTTTTTTTTTAATAGAGTAATAATCTCTTAATAATCTCTTCCATTGCCTCGAAATTTCCATAAGGGGTCGTACTTAAGGTGCTTCAAACAAGTGCGTTTTTTGAATAATACAAAATACGGCTACAAGGATGAATTGTTTAATTTCATATTTTTACCAAACAATCTAAAGGCGTATACATGTACATGACCAGAGACCTTTTTTCGAAAAACTGTACTGTTTTTTTTGTTACTTGAAAATATGCTGAACTTTCTACGCCTGGAAACGGGCAACGCGCCACTGGAGTGCACCCATGGTCAACCGAAGACAGGCGCTCACCTTTTTAAAGTGCGTTTCAATGAACAAAAAAAACAACAACAAGACCATTTTTCAAAAAAAGGGCTCTAGTCATGCTCATGTGAAAGCCTTCAGATTATGTGGTAAAAATATTACATCGAACAATTCATCCTTCTAGCCGTATTTTGTAATATTTAAAAAAACCGACTCGTTTGAAGCACCTTAAATTACGTAACAGAATATATTCTGATTTTTTCTTGACCAATTTTTTATTTTTTGTAACCATTAATAAAGTTCGGTATGTTTTTTCTTTAACCCTCATACCGTAAATCAAATTTGTCCAAAACCCAAACATTTTTATATCTTAATCTTATGGGAATTTCGGGGGAATTTTTTTCTTCCAGGAATGAAAAAGATTAAGGGGGTACTTTGTCCTTCAGACGGAATATGATTTTTTGCACCACCCTAATTTCCAGACTAAAAATTATTTAAAACTAGACAGTTTTCCTTAATAAAGGAAGTAATCTAACCATTGTTATTATTTACAGACTGTTGTGGTTTTTCATTTTCAAAAATTTGCTGAGGACTTTCAGTAGGAACAACAATATCTGGTACTCGGTAACCTCCACTTAAACAGTTCATTTCATCCTCGGCGCCCAAACAGTCAACTATAGTATCGCATTGTTTGCGGAATGGCAGACACTGCTGTGTGCCAGTTTGGCACTGGAACCCTGGACAATTTTCTTGAGGCCTCAGAATGTTCATTCCTTGATTAGGATCACCTGAAAAAGGTCAATTTTTTATTTAAAATATTGCTCTTAATTAAAACTGATTGAAATTAAAAATTGACGCTCACGAAAAACTATTATAGAATATTTAATATTTATGGGCCTATAATGATTTTCCTATTCAGGGAAAGGATTAGAGCCCCTGTGAAGTTAGCTGACGAGTGCAGCTCAGCTCTCGTGTGAGAACCGAGCTGCACTCGTCAGCTAACTTCACATGGGTTCTAATCCGCTCTCTGCTATAATGTATTGCCTATAATTTTTTCGCAATTTGAAAAAAATGTTTATAGAAAATCATTATAGGAAATTCAGTATAGAAATAATGTCGAAATATTGAAAGAATTTATGAAAAAAACAGAGAAACTACAAAGAAATGATTTATTTATTTAACGTATGATTTAAAATTATTTTGAGAGATTTCACAGGTTTCCAAAGGAGTTTAAATACTTCAAATACATTACGGATTTCAAGGAATTTCAATAGATTCCAGAGAAGTTTTACAAATTTGAGAAGATTTCGTCAGATTTATAAAAATCTCACGAGATTTTAAATGATATCAAAATTTTTCAAACATCAGGGGATTTTAAGGAATCTCAAAAGATGTCAATGGATTTCTAGGGATTTTCACGGATTTTAATGCTTTTCAAAGATTTTTAGGACATTTCAAAGATTTATAAAATTTAAAAAAAATTTTCAGGATTTCCAAAGATTTCCAGGGAATTCTGGAAATCTTTTCAAGGGATTTCAAAGGATTTCAACGACGCTAAAGAATTTTGAAACATTTCGAAAATGTCGAAGGAACACAAAGAATTTCGTAGGATTTTCAAAGATTTAAAGGAATTTCGAAAGAACTAAATTCTAGAGAATGCAGTTTTAAGGGATTTCAAACGATTTCCACGGATTTCAGAGAATTTGGTCAAATTTCGCAATATTTTAGAAAATTTTAAGGAATTCCAAATAATTTCAAAAGATTTCCAAGGACTTTAAGGAATTTTAAGTCGTTTCAAGGATTTTACAGGATTTCAAAAGATTCTAGTTATTTAAACAGATTCCTAATAATTTCAAGACATTTTCCAAACTTCCAATTATTTCAGAGAATTTTGTAGGATTTCCAAAGATTTCAATGGATTTTTGGAGAACAAAATTATAGATAATAATATTTCACGAAATTCTTAGATATTTTGAGGATTTCAAGGGATTTTAAGATATATTAAGGAATTTCACAAGATCTAGAGGATTTTATTGAATTTTGAAAGATTTCAAAGATTTCGAGGGATTTAAACTTTTTTTGTAGATAACTGAAAAAATTTAAAAATATTTCTACAGATTTCCAGGAATTTTGAAACTTTTCAAGGGGTTTAATAGAATTTTTTAGGATTTTCAATGATTTCAAGAGACTTTAAGAAATATCAAAGAATTTCACAAGATTTAAAGAAATTCATTGAATCTTGAATGATTTCAAAGATTTCTAGTAATTCGAACTTTTTTTTTTCGAGAATTCAAGAGATTAAAAAATATTTCAAGGGATTTTAGAGGACTTTTAAGATTACCAAACATTTTCGGGTATTTTAAGAAATTTCAAAAGATTCCAAGGGATTTCAAGATATATCAAGGAATTTCACCAGATTTAAGGGACATTATTTTAGAGGATTTTAAAGATTTCCAAACATTTCCGGATATTTTAAAAAATTTCAAAAGATTTCTAGGGATTTTAACTCTTTTTTTTCGTAGAGAAATCAAGAGATTCAAAAATATTTTCAAGGATTTCAAGAAATTCTAAAGGATTTCAAGATATTTAAAAAAAAATTCACAGGATTTCAAACAATTTTGTAGGATTTAAAAGATTGCAAGATATTTTAATAATTTCATTCGTATAATTATAATTTATAATTTATAAATAATAATTTATATAATTTTATAAGATTTAAAGGATTTTATTGAATCTCAAAGGATTTAAAAGATTTCTGGGGGTTTGAACGTTTTTTTCTGTAGAGAATTTTGATTAATAAGTTTATTTTAATTTATATTTAATGAATCTCAAGGGATTTTATAGAAATTATAAATTTCTGTAGAACTTTAGTGAATAAATTAAATTTTATTTCAATGGATTGCTACGAATTCCAAAAATTGTATGGGATATAATGAACTTAAAAAATTGTAAGGCTTTCAAAGATTTTAAGTATTTTTTAAATATTCCAAAGAATTTCAAGAGATTTTTCAAATTTCAAGGGATTGCAAGGGATTTTTAGAGAAAATTAGGGAATAAATTTAAATTATTTTATTTTCAAGGAATTTTAAATAATTTCTACTTTCTTCTAACTATTTCAAAGCTTTCAAAGAAATTTTAATGGATGGGGAGGACAAAATTTTTCCGAATTTTAAAAATCCCGAGTTAGAAAAATACAAAAAACAAAAATAATAGTTATCCAAGCAGAAACTTCCGAAAGAGTGAAAATTCCCGAAATTTCAAAATCGCCAAAAGAAAATAAAACTAACAAAAATTTTATCATCGAAACTTCAAATTCCTGAAATTTTGAAAGCCGAATTTTCCAATTCCCAAAAATAGTAAATTGCTCAATTTTCAAATTCCGAGAAATAGTGAATTGTCGACTTTTCAAATTCCGAGAAATTATCAACTGGCCGAAAATTAAATATTCCAAAATTCCCAAATAATAAAATCCCTACCAGCTTATAATATTGCCGAATTTTAAAATTCTTGAAATAAAATTACAGACGTATTACAAAATATCCAGGACAACTGAAAAATCCTGAAAAATAATTATCGCGACACTAAAAAATTCCCGAAATTATAAAATTGCCGAAATATAAAAATTCCTATTTGGAAAATTCTCAAAAAATAAACTTCCCGACCTATTTATAATATAAGCGAATTATAAAATTCCTCAATAATAAAATCTTCGACAGTTTATAATATTAACAAATTTGAAAATTTCCGATAGAAAATTGCCAAATTATAAAATATATAAAATAAAATTATTTCGAAATTTTCAAATTCGGTAATATTATAAATTGTTGGAAATTTTATTAATGAGGATTTTTCAAATTTGGTAATATTATAAACTGTTCTGGAATTTTATTATTCGGGCATCTTCCAATTCGGGATTCTTATTTTTCTGCTTTTTTATAATTTTGGAAATTATCTATTTCGAATATTTTTTCTTTCAGGATTTTAAAGTGCCGGGAATTTTATTATTCAGAAATTTAAAAATTTGGTAATATTATAAACTTTTCGGGAATTTTATTATTCGGGAATTTTCCAATTCGGAATTCTTATTTTTCTGCTTTTTTATAATTTCGGGAATTTTCTATTTCGAATATTTTTTCTCTCGGGATTTTACAGTGTCGGGAATTTTAATATTCAGGAATTTTCAAATTCTGTAATAATACAAAATGTCGGAAAGATTATTATTCCGATAAATTCCTATAATTCGGGAATTTAAAATTAGTGGCAAGTTTTTTAATCCGAGAATTTTCTATTTCAAATATTTTCTTTTTCAGGAGTTTTACAGCGCCGGCAATTTTATTTTTTCGGATTTTTCAGTCGTCCCGGAAATTTGAAAATTTATCAATTTACTATTTTCAGGAATTTGAAAATTCGAAATTTTACGTATTTCGGGAATTTGAAAATTTCAGGAATATGAAATTTCGGCAATCTACTATTTTCGGGAATTTGAAAATACGAGTTTTTAAATTTCGGAACTAAACATTTTCGGTAGTTTTATTTTCTTTCGGTAATTTAAGATTTCAAGAATTTGCAGTTATTGGAACATTTCTCTTTTTGTAATTATTTTTTCGGTATTTTTCCACATTCGGGATTTTGAAAATTCGACAAAATGATATCATCCCAATGAAATTAAAAATATTTCCAAAGGCTAGTTTGACTACTTTTTTAATTAATTCCTTCAATATTTTTCTTTTATTTATTCCCATGTTGGTTATCCTATAATATTTTTCTATATAATGATGTTTTATATAATTAATTATGTGGAGAAAAGATAAAAAATCTGCCTCAGCCCGGATTTGAACCGAGAACGCTACTATCCATGAGTGCTGCGTTAACCAATTACGCTACCAAAGCCTCAGCAGATCCTTCCTGATCCTTGGCGTTCCCGGTTCAAATCCAGACTTAGGCAGTTTTTTTTCTCGTTTCTCAAAATATTAGGCCAGTAATCGACACTATTTAATATTTCTACCTAAAAAAGAATTATAGGTAATTCATGAAAGGAAAATCACCAGGAAGCGGATTAGAGCCACTGTAAAGTTAGCTGACGAACGTAACTCGGCTCTCAGATGCGCTGAACGGTCAGCGGCAGAGAGGGGGGCGCCTAGCAACGTGCGTGCTCAGCGTGGAGGCGCACGCGCGTTGCTATGCACCCCCACTTTCTGCCGCTGACGAATCACCGCATGTGAGACCCGAGCTGCGTTCGTCAGCTAACTTCACAATGGCTCTAATCCGCTCCCTAAAAATCGTTATAGACCTACACTAATTTTCCTATAATATTTTTTCGTAAGGGGAATATAAATTACTTACGAATTGTATTTATTATCCAAGGTGCGTATTTGCTGACTCTAGTATATACCCCTGGCTCATTGGGCAGCGCACAACCTTCCCCATGACTGACAATGCCAGCAATGAACCACTGAGATCCCGAATATGGATTTCTGTAAAAGTAAAAAATTTATTAACAAAAAAATTGGTGTTTTTTAAACAACAAATTTTTTAAACAAATTTTTTGTTTTTTGAACAAAAAATTTTTCTATTTGATTATCTTACGTGCACATGATAGGCCCACCGCTATCGCCTTGACAAGCATCTTTCCCACCTTGCTGATATCCAGCGCAAAATTCACCATCATTTTGATCCACAATGTGCTTGCAACGTTGTAAAATCGGGACTTCAACTTCACGCAAGTGGTCGGCTGAAATCAAATTGAAAATATATTCGAAAAAAATTTCCCTCACTTTTTCCTCAGCAATTTTTCATTTTCCCTGACTTATAAATTTTTCTTTCCGGGTAAATTTTCAACCAAAGGAATATTTGTTCAACCAAAAAGATTAATTTTTAACCGATAAGATTAATTTTCTACCAACAAAGACGAATTTTCAACCAAAAAAGATAAATTTTTTACCCTAAATGGAATAGTTATATTGACAGCTTAGAAAAATTAATTTTTATCAATGAAAAACGAATTTTCAACAAAAGAAATATTGTCTTAAAAAGATGAATTTTTCATCAACAAAATTAAAATTTTACCACACAATACAAATTTTAAACAAAAAGCATGGATTTTCAACCAAATAGTTGAAGTTTTAAATAAAGAAAATAAATTTTCAACCAAACATGGTCTAGTTACATTTTTTGTTAAAAAAATTATTTCTCAACCAAAATTTTGTTTCAACTATATTGATGAATCTTCAATAAAAAAAATTAATTTTGAACTAAATAGTTGAATTTTCGACCAAGAAGATGTGCTTCCAATCATAAAGAGTAATTTTCAATGAAAAAAGACGAATTTTAGACAAAATACATTTTTCAACCACAAAAGATACATTTTTAACCCAAAATTAAATAGTTATATGTACATTTGAGAAAATAAATTTTTGACCATAAAAAAAATGATTTTCAACAAAATAGTTAAATTTGGATGGATTTTCTATTAAATATTGAATTCTCAATTAAATAGTTGAATTTTCAACTAAAAAAATAAATTTTCAACCAAACCTGGAGTAGTTAAATTTTCAGTTGAAAAAAAATTAATTTTTGCCCAAAAAAAATAAACTTTCCACAAAATAGTTGCATCTTTAATCAAGGAAATAAATTTACAAATATAATGATAAATCTTCAATAAAATAATATTATTTTAAACCGTATAGTTTGATTTAAAAAAATAAAAATTGATTTTTTATCAAAAAGATAAATTTTCAACCATAAATATTAATAATCTACCAAAAAGACGAATTTTCAAGAAAATACATGAATTTTTAACTAAAAGCTATAAATTTGCAACCAAACTAATTGAACAATTTTGTGGAAAATCCATCTCTTTTGTTAGAAATTTCATCTTTTTTATTAAGATTGCAAATTTTTGGTATAAACTTAAAATCTTTTTTGGCTGAGGATTCAACTATCTCGTTCAAATTTTTTTTATATAAATTCAACTCTTTTTCATTTAAAATGAAAAATATTATATTTTTTATTAAAAAATGATATTTTTTGGTTGAAAGTTAAACTTCTTTGTTGAAAATTCACTTATTTGGTTGAAGATTTATAATTTAGTTGAAAATTCGTATTTTTCGGAAGAAAATTATTCTTTTTGGTTAAGAATTGAACTATTTAGTTGAAAATTCGTTTTTTTATTGATTAAACTGTTTTTTAATTAAAGATGAAATTTTTTTGGACTGAAATATCAACTATTACATTGTTTGTTGAGAATCAATATTTTTTTGGTTGAAGATTCAACTACTTGCTTAAAACTTGAACTACTTGGCTAAAAAGTCATTTTTTGGTTGACGACTGATCATTTTAGTTGTAAATTAACTGTCGGTTGAAAATAACAGTTTTTGTTAAAAATTTTCATATTTTTTTAAATAAAAATTTCCTTTTTGGATGGAAGATTCATCAGTCTAGTTCAAGATTCATCTCTTAATTTGAAAATGTTACTATTTTGTAAAAAAATTCTTCTTTTTTGGTAGAAAATTAATCTTTCTGGTTGATGGTTTACCTTTTCGATTGAAAATTAAACTTTATGGTGCAAGATTAACTTTTTTGATACAATTTTGATTTGACGCATCCGAAATCTTAAGAGGTCTTTTTGAATTTTCTCAAGAATCTTAGAAAAATAAAATTTTGATAACCTTTAAAACAAATAAACCTAAGAAATAAATATTTATTCGAAATTGTTTAATTAAAAATTGTTTTTTCCCGTGAATCGAAAAAATACGTACGTTCGTAGCGCGCGATTGATGCTAGTTTAATTAAAATTAAGCCGCCGGATGCAATAACCAGCTCGACGCTTGAAAACGCGTAAAAGTATTGTCCGATCGTCTCAAAGAAAGAAAATGTTAAAAATCAATTTTTTTGAAACGTAGAATTCTAGATAATGAGGAAGTGAAACTTTTTCCTTCTAGAATTTTTTTTCCAAACGTTTATTTTTAATAATGAAAACGAAATATTGAAAAAAAGTTTCTCCCTGATTTAATTAAGTTTTAAAACTTAAATCGTACTAACTCGGCCAAATATTTTTGGAATGAGTTCATATTTGTAGGACGTATTCCAAATACTCTAGCGATGACTAGGAAATCATGAAAAAGTTAACAGTCGCTTATTGTTCAATAATATTTAATTATAAAATTAGGTTAATCGATAATTATGTTTCAAACAACTTCCAGTGAGTGATTTTTTTCAGCAATGTTGAATGAAGTTTTTTGGAAAATCTCATATCGAATCGTTGAAAATTTACTGAGATATTCAGCTTTGGAAAAAGTAATCGACGTCTGCCCGCGCTGTTAGCTAATGCGTCGCAAGGACTGCTCTGTCAGGCAGCGTTCTCGAAATTCAGTCTGCGCGGGCAGACGTCGAGTACTTTTTCTAAGTCTGAATATCTCAGTAAATTTTCAACGATTCGATATTTTAATACTTTCAATAATATCATTTCAATAATATTTGACAGAGTTAGAACGATTTAAGTTTTAAAACCTAATTAAATCAGGGAGAAACTTTTTTTCAACATTTCGTTTTTATAAATAAAAATAAAGTTTTGCAAAAAAAATTCTGAAAGGAAAAAGTTTCATTTCCTTATTTTCAAGAATTCTACATTTTCAAAAAATTGAGTTTGAAAATTTTCCTTCTTTGAGAAGATCGGACAATACTTTTACACTTTTTCGAGCGTCGGGCTGGTTATTGCACCCGGCGGCTCAATTGATATCTGTGATACTTACGATCAGGACCATTTTCAGATGTAGCACCCCAACCAACTACGACACAAGTTGTTCCAGGTTGAGGGAAATTGGCTACATCAGGAATGCAAGCTGGACGGACCCAACGATTGAAACTAAGAGGTCGATCCAAAAGCAAAAGGGCAATGTCATTTACCATTATATTCTGAATGAATTCTGGGTGAATAGCTACACGGACAGCTTTTCGAATTTGTGCCATTGGTGAAAAAGAATGACGACGGAGCATGCCGGCTTGTACTTCGTAATAATGGCGTGGGAATCTGAAAACCAAATAATTTTATCAGATTTTTTGACTGTCCAAATGGAAAATACACATTATAAAGAAGCTCTTCACTTGGGGTGATTGCTAGAGAGATTGATCAGCAACCTGGGTCGGAGCAGTGTTGCGGAACGAACGCGTTATTTAAATAAATACACGAAAATTCTAGATCAATCTAAAAAATCTATACCTCCTTCTCAACACTACCATTTTCCAACCGAGCGAGTCACGCTAATTTTTATTCTATTTACAAATAAATATATTTTTTTTTTAAATTAATTGCAGAACACAGAAAAACATGTTATCGACCCTAATGCCAATAGAAAAAATCTTCTCCATACTTATAATACTTAGTTCAATTAAAAACTATATCTTTCGAAAAAAAGAGCGAAGATGTCATCTAACTATGCCCAAGTATCAGGGATGGGAAGTTACTAGTTCCTTCTAAATAGTTACTGTAACTAGTTACTTTTTTGGTAACGATAGTGGTAACGAAATTACTTTTATAAGTAAGGAATTGGTAACTAGTTACATTTTTTCAGTAACAGTTTATGTTTTTTATGACAATCAATGAATTTTATTGCTTTTCCAATTATTTTTTCATTTTCACTATTCAAATTGTGGTGGAAGATATTCGTAGAAATTTCTAGCCCAATATAAGGAAACTGACATTTTTTGCGCACCCTGATTCTTGCATCAACTTTGAATTATGTTAAAAAAAAGTTTTTCTACAAAAATCGTTTTTAAATATAATATAAATGACGATAACTTCCTCGTTCTCTGATTAAATTTATTAATATTATAGGTCAATCGATTCGTCTCGAAACAAGGAATCTTTTATGTTCTTGCATCAACTTTGAATTATGTTAAAAAAAAAGTTTTACTATCAAAATCGTTTTTAAATATAATGTAAATGACGATAAATTCCTCACTCTTCAATAAAATGTATTAACATTATAGGTCAATCGATTCGTTTCGAACCAAGGAATCTTTTATGTTCATGCATCAACTTTGAATTATGTTAAAGAAGAAAGTTGTACTATAAAAAACCGTATTTTCAAATATTATGCATTACCATAGCTTTCTTACTCTTCAATAAAATGTAGTAATATTATAGGTCAATCGATACGTCTTCAATTAACACACCTTTTTTATTCTCGCATCAACTTTAAATC
>CAKNYM010051218.1:130047-144192 GCA_932195095.1 Andricus curvator | reverse complement strand
ATTCAGTGAACTGATAAAGTGAGGTCGGCAATATAGGTATTTCGCTGTAACTTTTTTTGAGTCTAGACTACTATCCAAAACGGAAAAAAATCGGACATACTCAGAAACACAATGTGCAGCAGTGACAATCCAAAATTCACTAACGATGGCGCCTCCACAGTGATAGTTTCCATTCTTGTAGAGAGCAACAACAAACGGCCAAGATTTCGGTTTGCTTGCTCTTCCTCCAACAATTCCAACAATCGGCTCAGTTTCTCCATTCTTAATTGATTGATCCGCTTGCCGAGAAGTTTTTGCCAAAGAAGTCGAAACATTTTTATTGTTTTCTCGGTTCATATTCCTCGGGTAGAATTGGTCCTCAGTTCTGGTACCACAGAGCATCGTTGGGCACTGAACAACAAATTGTTTGGTTGGACAGGTTGAAATCAGTTCTGGAAAACCGTTGAAACCTTCTGTTATAAAAGGTCCTTGAACGAATTCTTGCACCGGGGCGTCGAGAAAAACTGGCATTTGGCTGAAATGAATATAACGGCTGTGTTACTATTATGTTACTACGTTACTATTTTATGTTATTATTAAATTACTTAATAATTTAAAAATTCGGCTGGACAACTCTCTTAATAATCTCAAATCTTAAGTTTAATTTTTTTCATTATTTATTAATTATTATTTATTTTTCAAACACGAAAAAAAATAATTTTCAAGAAAACAGTTAACCTTTTTTATCAAAAAGTCAATCGATAATTATGTTTTCTTGGTTTCGCCGGTAAAAAGTATCTAGGTAACTTTTACTATCAAACAACTTCCAGTAAGTGATTTATTCAGCAATATTGAATAAAGTGTTTTGAAAAATCTCATATCGAATCGTTGAAAATTTACTGAGATATTCAGATTTGGAAAAAGTACTCAAGGTCTGCCCGCGCTGTTAGGTAATGCGTCGCGAGGACTGCTCTGTCAGGCAGCGTTCTCGAAGTTCAGTCTGCGCGGGCAGACGTCGAGTACTTTTTCCAAATCTGAATATCTCAGTAAATTTTCAACGATTACGCGTTTTCTTGCACCGGGGTGTCGAGAAAAACTGGCATTTGGCTGAAACGAATATAACGGCCATGTTACTATTATGTTACTATATTACTATTTTATTTTATTGTTTGTATTATTAAATTACTTACTAATTTCAAAATTCGGCTGAACAACTCTTTTAAAAATCTCAAATCATAATTTTAATTTTTTTTGATTATTTATTAATTATTATTTTTTAATTTAAACCTGAAGCATGCTTATTTTTATAAATATCGGAAGACGTGCTTAATTTTGTGGATCAACAGTAAAAAATTTAAACAATGTGGTAAAAACCTTTGTAATTAAAAATTAGGAAAAGATTAGCAATTAACAGATACTTGGGTTCTATGTTATATTTCATAAACGAAAAACATTAAATTTTGTGAATACCTTTGTTCCATGGATTATTATTATCAAATTATTGAATATATTATTTATTTAACATAAATGATATTTCAACCAAAACAGATTTTAATTTTGAAAAAAATAGTTTAATTCATGAAAAAAAGACAAATTTTTAACACAATAGCTTAATCCCCAACAAAAAAATTAATTTTTACCAGTTGCATTTTAAACCAAAAAAGATTAAGTTTTTTTAAAAAAAGAGAAAAATTTTCTACAAAACAGTTCAATTTGTTATCATGAAAATATGAATTTTTAATGTAATAGATGAATTTTCTACCAAACAAAAAAAAAGAATTTTCAACGAAATAGTGTCATTGGGAACCAAAGAGATGAATTTTCAACTAAAATAATGAATTTTTAATTTAATAAATGAATTTTCAACAAAATAGTGGAATCCTAAACAAAAATAGATTAATTTTCAATATTTTCGAAATTTGTAGAAATATTTTGAAATATTTTAAAATTTTTTCAAATTTTCTTTAAAAATAAATTTTTCAAAATAAAAAGTAATTAAAAATTTTCTCAGGAATCTCAAGAAATTCTTTAATATTCTTCAAACCTCTCAAACTTCTTAAAAATATTCGAAATTTTTTTCGAAATCTTAAAAAATTTTGTAAATCTTTTCAAACTTAAAATCATTTTTAAACCATTTTCAAAACTTTTAATCCTTCTAAATATCTTTTAAAATTTTTCTCTAAATTCTGAAAAATTAATAAACTTGCCTTCAAATCTTCCAGATTCTGTTTTTACAATTTTGGAAATCTTTTGAAACGTTAAAATTTTTTTAAATATTATCTTGAAATTAATCTTTCAAAATAAAAAATCAGTTTAAATTATCACTTGAATTGTGAGAAATATTTTTTATTATCGTGAAATCATAAAAAACTTTTTTTTTAATTTTGTATAAAATTTTACAATACTGCTAATGGAAAGATTTTGCTTGAAAATCTTTCCCATTCTTTTTCGAAATTTTAGAAAATAATTTAAAGTCTTTTGAAGCCTTTGTCAATTTTCTCTTAAAATTTATTTTCAAAATAAAAAAATCAGTTTAAATTTTCCCAGGAATTTAACAAAAGTTTTTTATTTTCTTGAAACCTTTGAAACTTCTTAAAAAACTTTGAAAATTTTTTCAAAATTTTAAAATTTACATTTTGTTTTAAATTTTTCGAAATATTTTCAAATTATCTTTTAAAAGAATTCGAATTTTTCCAAAAATTTTCTTAAAATCCTCAAAAATTACAAAAGTTGCTGAAAGTCTTCCAGAATCTGGTATGACGAATTTAGCTCTTGTAACCTTTTAAAATATTTGATGATCTTTTTAAATGTTTTTAAATATTCTCTTAAAATTATTTATTCAAAACGAAGAATCAGTTCTTTTTCCATGAATTTCAACAAAATTTGTTTATTATCGTGAATCCTTTCAAAATCCTTAAGAAGCTACACAATTTTTTTCCAAATATTCAAAAATGTACATTTTTTGAAACTTTTGAAATATTTTCAACTTTTAAATTAATTCTGAATCTTTTTAATATTTCGAAATGTCATAAACTCTCAGATATGTCGAAAAAGTATATATTTCTTTATTTTTCAGGGTTTCGAAAAATTTTATGAAAAATTCGAGTAAGTTTGAAAGATATTTAGGACTTTTCGAAGTTTTGAAGTTTTTTAAACTGACTCGAACTATTCCTAAAATTTTGAAAAATCTTTAAAAATTAGAAAAAATGCCCTCAAATCTCCCAGATATTTTCGAAATTTGTAGAAATATATTGAAGTTATAATAATATTCTGCAATATTTTGAAACTTTTTCAAATTTTCTTTAAAAATTAATTTTTCAAAATAAAAAGTAATGAAAAATTTTCCCAGGAATGACAAGAAACTTTTTTATTTTCTTGAAACCTCTCAAACTTCTTAAAAAGCTTAACATTTTTTTCAAAATCTTCAAAAATTTACATTTTGTTAAAAATTTTTGGAAATTTTCTCAAACTTAAAATCATTTTTCAACCATTTTCAAAACTTTTACACCTTCTAAATATCTTTTAAAATTCTTCCAACATTTTTCTTGAAATTCTGCAAAATTAAAGAACTTGCCTTCAAATCTTCCAGATTCTGTTTTGGCAATTTTAGAAATCTTTTTTAATATTAAATTTTTTTTAATATCATGTTTAAAATAATTTTTCAAAATAAAAAATTAGTTCAAATTATTTCATGAATTATGCGAAATATTTATCATTATCGTGAAATCTTTGAAATTTTTGTTTTCAAATTTTGTATAAAATTTTGCAATCTTACTAATGGAAAGATTTTGCTTGAAAACCTTTTCCAATCTTTTTTAAAATTTTAGAAAGTAATTTAAAATCTTTTGAAATATTTGTCAATTTTCTCTTAAAATTTATTTTGAAAGTAAAAAATTAGTTTAAATATTGCCAGGAATTTTAAGAAAGTTTTTTTATTTTCTTGAAACCTTTTAAAATTCTTGAAAAGCTTTGAAATTTTTTTCCAAAACTTCAAAACTTTTCATTTTGTTTAAAAATTTTTGAAATATTTTCAAATTTCAAATTATTTTTTAAACTATTTCCAAAACTTTTAAACCTTCTAAATCTCTTTTAAAATTATTAGAATTTTTCCAAGAATTTTCTCAAAATTCCTGGCAAAATTTTAACTGAATTTTTATTTTGAAAATAAATTTTAAGAGAAAATTGACAAAGATTTAAAAAAATGTTTAAAAAATTTTTTAAAATAATAAAATAAATTTAAAAAGGTTCCACGATAATAAAAAATATTTCTCATAATTCATGAGATAATTTAAACTGATTTTTTATTTTGAAAAATTAATTTGAAGATAATATTCAAACAAAAATTTAACATTTCAAAAGATTTACAAAATTTTCAAAACAGAATCTGGAAGATTTGAAGGCATGTTTTTTAATTTTTCAGAATTTCAAAAAAAAATTTGGAATAATTCGAAGAATTTTAAAAGATATTTAGAAGTTTTGAAAATGGTTAAAAAATGATTTTAAGATTGGAAAGATTTCCAAAAATTTGTTTAAAAAATATAAATTGAAGATTTCCAAAAAAAAATTCGAATCTCTTGAAGAGATTTGAGAGGTTTCAAGAAAATAAAAAATTTTCTTTTTATTTTGAAAAATTAATTTTAAAAGAAAATTGAAAAAAGTTTCAAAATATGTCAAAATATTATTATAATTTCAATATATTCCTACAGATTTCGAAAATATCTGGAAGATTTAAGGGCAATTTTTTAAATTTTGAATGATTTTTCAAAATTGTAGGAATAAAATTAATATAATTTATAAATTATAAATTAGTAAAAACTATTAAAAAGCGCATGGCGCCATTTTCGATTAATTCTCGAACTATCTCGAAAATGCTCGAAATGATTTGAAACTATTGTTGTCGGGAAACCCGTGTTCGTGATTCGATGAAGTTTTCATTTTTTCCCGCTTAAAAAAAGTCTGCAAACTTCAGGTTTAAATTAATAAATAATAGAAAAAAAAATTATTTATTTTTACCTATCATTTTTGGACATTATCATTAATTTTGGAACGATAGTAGAATCTTTTCTGAATTCGAAACGCCTATTAAAAATTTAATTTATTCTGAGCAAAGTTATTATATTTATGAAAAAGTGGAAGGACCTACATGTCCCTATTATGAAACAGCACAGAAATGTGTTTTTTTTTTAAATATTAATATGGCTTATTTTATATTATTTTCTATATTATATCGAACTAAATAGTACAATGAACTTTTATTTCAATAGTTCATGGAGATAAATAAATTGAATAGAAGTTTTTTTTAATAATAATTTACTAATTAATATAGATTATTCAATTAAATATAATATATTTATAAAATTTATGTTCCTAAATTTAATTATAATGACATTATCATTATAATGTCAACCAACCAAATCCCCTTCCTTCTCTTTTTTATTTTTATTATTATCAAATCACAATACAAAAACATTCATAATAATCATAGTATCCATAGTATAATATTCATAATATTGTGATTTGATAATAATAAAAATGAAAAAGACGAAAGAAATAAAAAAAAGAGAAGGAAGGGGATTTGGTTGGTTGCCTCCTCATTTTTCTTTCCTTTTTTTTTTATTTTTGTCCAAAGAAATTTTTTTTTTTCAGAAAAAGTTTTTTTTTACCGAAACGTTGGTAAATATTATGAATGTTTTTGTATTGTGATTTGATAATAATAAAAATGAAAAAGACGAAAGAAATAAAAAAAGAGAAGGAAGGAGATTTGGTTGTTTGCCTTCTCATGTTTCTTTCCTCTTTTATTTTTGTCCAAAGAATTTTTTTTTTAAGAAAAAGTTTTTTTTTTACCGAAACGTTGGAAAATATTATGAATGTTTTTGTATTATGATTTGATAATAATAAAAATAAAAAAAGTGAAGGAAGGGGATTTGGTTGGTTGCCTTCTCATTTTTCTTTCCTCTTTTTTATTTTTGTCCAAAGAAATTTTTTTTTTTTTTAAGAAAAAGTTTTTTTTTTTACCGAAACGTTGGTGAATATTATGAATGTTTTTGTATTGTGATTTGATAATAATAAAAATAAAAAAGACGAAAGAAAGAAAAAAGAGAAGGAGGGGGATCAGGTTGGTTGCCTTGTCATTTTTCTTTCCTCTTTTTCACTTTTGTCCAAAGAAATTTTTTTTTTTTTTCTTAAGAAAAAGTTTTTTTTAAAGAAACGTTGGGAAATATTATGAATGTTTTTGTATTATGATTTGATAATAATAAAAATAAAAAGAGTGAAGAAAGGGGATTTGATTGATTGCCTTCTCATTTTTCTTTCCTCTTTTTAATTTTTGTCCAGAGAAATTTTTTTTTTCACGAAATAGTTTTTTTTTTAAATCACAATAGGAGCATTTTATGGTGGTTGTTCAAATTTGATCGTTAGATTCTTGTTTTTATTTTCAGGAATTCTATACGTTAACTTGAGTATTGGACGTTAAATAGGATTTTGAATTTTATTTTAATCTAATTTAAAATTCCTAAATTTTTACACGTGAAATAATCAAAATTTGTGAATGCACGAGATAAAATAAATTATAGGTACATAGCTTTCTGACTCGGATAAATGGCAGTCAATTTTCCCGAGTTTGGGGGTTAGATAATTAAAATTATTTTTTAGTGTTTCTTTGGACAAAAATAAAAGAGTGGAATGAAAAATGAGAAGGCAACCAACCAAATCCCCTTCCTTCTCTTTTTTATTTCTTTCATCTTCTTTATTTTCATTATTATCAAATCACAATACAAAAACATTCATAATATTCATAGTGTTCACAGTATAATATTCATAGTATTGTGATTTGATAATAATATAAATGAAAAAGGCGAAAGAAATAAAAAAAAGAAGGAAGGGGATTTGGTTGGTTGCCTTCTCATTTTTCTTTCCTCTTTTTTATTTTTGTCCAAAGAAACTTTTTTTTTTTAAGAAAATTTTTTTTTTTACCGAAACGTTGGTAAATATTATGAATGTTTTTGTGTTGTGATTTCATAATAATACAAATAAAAAAGACGAAATAAATTTAAAAAAAAGAAGGAAAGGATTTAGTTGGTTGCCTTCTCATTTTTCTTTCCTCTCTTTTATTTTTGTCCAAAAGTTTTTTTTTTTTTTTTTTTTTTTTTTTAAGAAAAATTTTTTTTTTCAATTACAATAGGAGCATTTTAGCGTTTTAATAGAGAATTTTTTACTTTATGATAAATAGTCTTACTTTTGATATGCTACTGGTCCAGTTTCAGGTAAGCAGGCATCTCTTGCCCAAAACTGTGAATAACTACAGACTGGATACCACTGTCCTCTCCAATTTTTGTGCAAATATCCAGTTGTATGTCCAACAGCAAACATCTGAAATATAAAATTTGAGATTTAATTTTGATAATTGACAAATGTTTAATTAATAACATGAAATAACATGAATTGAATATTACGTCATTAGCTCCTGAAGACGAGGGGGTTAAAACAGAACAATCTTTCTCGTCCCTTCTATTTAGACAATTTGGAATTCCATCGCATCTTTGTTCTAGAGGAATGCAGTTGTCATTTTGCAGCCCTAGGGTGTTTTCGTCACAACTGAAGGCGTGTGGAGGGCAACCTGATCCAAAAAAAAATAGAAGAAAACTTTTAGCATAAGATATGGCTTCAATAAGGTGTTGTTTTTAAATAATAAAAGCAAATTCCAATCAGCTGCATGATCAAGATTTGAATTGAACACATTACCAAAGCATCCCAATTCGTCTTCTCCACGTGGACAGTCAAAGTAGCCATCGCAAATGCGACTCTTGCCAATGCGATCTCTGCATGAACACTGGATTTCATCACTTGCATCACCACAATCCACTCTGCCATCACACCAACTATTTTCGGGAATACAAAGTATTCCATCGTTGCACATTATTTTTCCAGGTGGACAATTTCCGGTCCAACCTGAAAGAAATTACAATTTTAGAGACCATAGGGTCTAACAATATAGGATGATTGATAGATGGTGGATGATAGAGCTCACCAAAAAAAATCTAGGAAGCAAAAAATTCCACTAAGTAAATATATCAGTACAATCAATATAGTTTGTGAAATCAAAGTTTGCCAAGTGGAAGATATATAAATTTTAAAGTTTAATGAATTCACAAAATTAGAGAAACTTTGAGAATGTATTAACATAAGGAAAAGATGAAAACTTTACGATATTATCCAATTATTAAAAAGCGCATGGCGCCATTTTTTATTAATTCTCGAACCATCTCGAAATTACTCGAAACAATTTGGAACTATTGTCTGCAAACTTCAGGTTTATGAGAAATATAAGGTTATCTAAATAATATATTCAATAATAATAATAATCAATGTAAGAAAGGTGTCCAGGATTTGGATATACAAAATTTAAATTGTAGATTTTTGAAGATTTCAAAAATGAAGAAGCTTTTCAAGAATTTTAAAAGGTTTTAATATAATAAACAAAAATTTTAATTCCTGGGGAATTTTTAACGGATTCTTGATTTTTAACAAATTTTAAGAGAAAATTGACAAAGATTTCAAAACATCTTAAATTATTTCTTAAAATTTCGAAAAAGAATATAGACGATTTTAAAGGCACAAAGATTTATAAAAAAATCCGATCAAGTTTAACAAACATTTAGAAGTTTTAAAAAGATTCAATATTAATTCAAAACTTGAAAACATTTCAAAAAACTTAGAAAAAACGAACATTTTTGAATATTTTGAAATATACATATCTCAAAATTCCTGGCAAAATTTAAACTGACTTTTTATTTTGAAAAATGAATTTTAAGAGAAAATTGACCAATATTTCACAACATTTTTAATTATTTCCTAAAATTTCGAAAAAGAATGTGGACAATTCTAAATCAAAAAAGTTCAATTAGCAAGATTACAAAGTTTTATACAAAATTTGAGTAAGTTTAAGAGTTTTAAAAAAATAAAAAATTAATTTAGAACTCAAAAAGGTTTCTTCAAATTGGAAAAATGTACGTTTTTGAATATTTATAAATAAAAATTTTCAAACAAAAAAAAAAATTTTGCTTCTCAAACATTTTGAAGAGTTTTACGATAATAAAAAATATTTCTTAAAATTCGTGGAATAATTTTTAATGATTTTTTGATTTTGAAAAATTTATTTTAAAACAATATTTAAAAAGACTT
The DNA here is from genome assembly GCA_932195095.1 of Andricus curvator. Taxonomy (NCBI): domain Eukaryota; kingdom Metazoa; phylum Arthropoda; class Insecta; order Hymenoptera; family Cynipidae; genus Andricus; species Andricus curvator. The sequence continues at coordinate 135,033 of CAKNYM010051218.1, read as the reverse complement.
GAAAACAGTTAAAAAAATTTCCAAGACTGTCAAAACAGAACCTGAAAAATTTGAAGCCATCTTTTAATTTGAAGAAAATTGTTGGAAAAATTCAAAAAATATTTAGAAGGTTTAAATATTTTGGACAGGATTAAAAAATAATTTGAAATTCGAAAAGATTACAAAGTTTTTTTTTAAATGAAAATTTTTGAAGATTGCGATTTTTCAACATTTTAGGAATATTTCGAGCCGGCTTAAGATATATTTATTTTTAAAACTTCTAAAAGTCCTACATATCTTTTAAACTCACTCGAATTTTTCATAAAATTTTACAAAATTCTTTAAAATGAAAAAAATATAATTTTTCGATATTTCTGAAGTTTTCAAAAGTCTTACTAATTTTTCTCAAAAATCTTAAGAAAATTATATTTCTATCACCTTAAAAACAAACGAACAAAAAAAACTAAAAAAGAAATATTTATCGAAATTCTTATTTTGTATTCACAACCATTTATCCCCTCATAATATAATTTGGAAGACATTTTTTTTCTTTATTGGCTGAAAAACTTTTTTTTGTTAAAAATTGAACTATTCAGTTGAAAATTCGTCTTTCTGGTTTGAAAATTAATCTGTTTTGTTTCAGATTTCCAGTATTTTTTTGAAAATTCGTCTTTTTCGGTTAAAAATTCAACTGATTGAAAATTAATCTTTTTTTTTAGGTCACTATTTTGCGGAAAATTCGTCTTTTTGGTAAAAAATTCATCTATTGCGTTAACAATTCATATTTTTTTCTAAAAAAATTGAACTATTTTGTAGAAATTCGTCTTTTTTTTTTAAATACATTTTTTTTCGTTTACCAATGCAGCTGGTAAAAATTAATTTTTGTTTGGTTGAGTATTCAGCTATTTTGTTGAAAATTTGTCTGTTTGACATGAATTCAACTGTTTTTTCATTTAAAATTAAAATTTTTTTTTGTTGAAATATCATAATTAATATAATTAATATAATATAAATAATAAAATAATTCATGGAACAATGGTGCCCAGCACTCTGATATACAAGATGCAATGTGTAGATTTTTAAAGATTTATAAAAAAGAAGCTTTTTGAGAATTTGAAAATGTTTCAAGAGAATGAAAATATTTCTTAAAATTCCTGGGAAAGTTAAAACTGATTTTTTAATTTAAAAATAAATTCTAAGGCAAAATCGACAGATTTCAAAACATTTGTAATTATTTCCTAAAATTTCTAAAAAGAATATGGACGATTTTAAAGCCAAATTTTTCAATTAGCCAGATTATAAAATTTTATAAACAATTCGATCATCTTTAACAGACATTTAGAAGTTTTAATAAGATTCAAAATTAATTTAAAACTTGAAAACATTGCAAAGAAGTTAGAAAAAAGTACAGTTTTGAATATTTGGAAATGAAAATTTTGAAGCTTCTTAAAGATTTTAAAAGGTTTCACGGTAATAAAAAAATTGCTTAAAATTCCTGGCAAAATTTATACTGATTTTTTATTTTGAAAAATGAATTTAAAAAAAAAATAACAAAGATTTCAAGACATCTTGAATTGTTTTATTAAATTTTTCCAAAATGAATATGAACGATTCGAAAAACAAATTTTTCAGCTAACTAGATTACAAGGTTTTATAAAAAACTTCCATCAACTTCAAAAGACATTCAGCAATTTTAAAAAGAATCAAAATTGATTAAAAACTAAAAAAAAAATTTTAAGTTAAAAAATGTACATTTTTAAACAATTGTGAATACAAATTTTGAAGCTTCTTAAGCATTTTGAAAGATTTCACGACAATAAAAAAAAAAAATTGCATTAAAATTGCATTAGAAAATTGCTTTAAATTCCTGGCAAAATTTATTTAATTTTATCTTTTGAAAAATGAATTTTAAAAGAAAATTAACAAAGATTTCAAAAGAATTCTAAAATTTTCAAAACAGAATCTGGAAGATTTGACAACAAGACTATCGTCTTGTTGTTTTTTGAAATTTTAAAACATTTTTTTTTTTTAAATTCAAATAATTTTAAAAGTTCATCAGAAAGTTCAAATGTTTTGGAAATTATTGAAAAAATATTTGAAATTTGAAAAGATTCACAAAAATTCGAAACAAAATGTAAATTTTTGAAGATTTCAAAAAAATGATCCAAGCTTCTTATGAAGGTTTCAAAACATTTCAAAAGATTTCTATAAATTTCGAAAAAATCTAATTCGAGTCAATTTGAGAGATATTTACTTTAAAAACTTTATTCGAAATTTTCAATTTGTATTTAAAACCTGTTTTTTTTTGGTTGAAAATTAATATGTTTTGGTTGAGAATTCCAATATTTTGTTGAAAATTCACCTTTTTCGGTTAAAAATGCAACTGATTAAAAATTAATCTTTTTTGGCCGAGGATTCAACTACTTTGTTAAAAATTCATTTTTTCATTAAAGATTTATCATTTGAATTAAAAACTCATAATTTTGATTAAAAATTTAATGTTTAAGCGAAAATTCAGATTACTGGATAAACTATTTCAAATTTATCAAAAGGAATAATTCTTCAACTGAAGTAGATATGAATTTTAAACCAAAAAGATGAAATTTTAACAGCGAAGTTCAACAATAAACCATGTAGTTTTATTTTTAACCAAAAAGATGAATTTTCAACTAAAATTATGAATATTTAACTGAAATACTTGAATTTTCAACCAAAAAGATAAATTTTCAACCAAAGATGGAATAATTAAATTTTCAATAACAAAAAATAATTTTCAACCAAAAATGAAACGAATTTTCAACAAAATACTTAAGTTTTCAACCAAAGAGATGAACTTTTAACAAAGGAGTTTAACTTTCAACCAAGTAGTTTTTATTTGTGAAAAAAAATTATTTTTTTTTTGAATTTTCAACCAAAAACATTAATTTTCAAACCAGAAGATTAATTTTCTACCAAAATGCCGTTTAAAAAAAATAAAAGACATGAATTATCAACGAAATAAATGAATTTTCAAATAAAAAAGAAAAAATTTCAACCAACAAAGAAAAACGTTTAAATAGTTCAATTTTTAACTAAAAAAGGTCAATTTTCAACCAAAAATTGAATAGTTAAATTTCTAATTTGAAAAATTTATTTTGAATCAAAGAGACGCATTTTCAATAAAAATAATGGAATATTTAATTGATATAGTTACATTCTGAGTTGTAAAAAAATTAATTTTCAACTAAGAAGATTATCTTCTACCAAAAATGATGAATTTTGATAAAATATACGGATTTTCAACTAAAAAAGATCAATTTTCAACAACAACAACAAAGTAATTTTGAAAGCAATAGTTATATTTTCACATAAAGTGATGAATTTTCAACTGAAATGATGAATCTTTAACTGGAATAGTTAAATTTTAAGCCAAAAGTTTTAAAAAATAATAATTTTAACAGCAACAAAAATTTTAACAAAATGGTTCAAGTTTCAACTGAAATAGTACAATTTTCAGTAAAGAAAATTAATTTTCAACCAAAGAAAAAATGAATTTTCAACCAAATATCTCATTTAGCAACCAAGGAGATGAATTTTGAATTGAAATTATAAATCTTTAACCAAACAAATTAATTTTGAACTAAAGAGTTTAACTTTGAACCAAGTAATTAAAATTTTATTCCGAAGAAGATGAATTCTGAACAAAAAATGTGGTAAAAGACAAATTTTGAACAACATAGATAAATTTTCAACTAAAAAAACATTTACCAAAAATAGAATAGTTTAATTTTCAGTTAAAGAAATAAGTTTTTAAGCAAATAGAATAATTTTTCAACGAAATAGTTAAATTTGTAATCAAACAAATTAATTGTATACCAAAAAGACTAAATGTTTATAAAAAAAAAATATTTCGACAAAAAATTGAGTTGAGGTTTTAGTTAAACAAATTAATTTTGAATAAAAAATCTAATTTTCAACCAAAGATATAAATTTTCAAAAAAAAAATTAATTTTCTACCGAAAAAAAAGAATAATTTTTAACAAAATACGTGAATTTTCAATCGAAAAGGTTAATTTTCTACCAAAAAAAGATACATTTTTCACAAAAAAAAAAAAAGAATATTATAATTTCCAGTTAGAAAAGTAAGTTTTCAAGCAAATAAAATAAATTTTCAGAGAAAACAAAATTTTCAATGAAATAAATGAATTTTCTATCAAAAAGATGAAATGTCACAAAACAAAAAATTCGAGAAAAAAATGAGTTAAATTTTTAGTGAAACAAATTAGTTTTGAATAAAAAAACTAATTTTCAGCCAAAGATATAAATTTTCAACCAAAAAGATTAATTTTCTACCAACCCCAAAAAAACTTTGAACAAAATACATGAATTTTCAATCAAAAAGGTTAATTTTCTACAAAAAAAAGGATAAGTTTTCAACAAAATAGATGAATTTTCAAATAAAAAAGATAAATTTTCTGAAAAAAATTGAGTAGTTCAATAAATAAATAAAATAAATAAACAAATTTGAAGCTTTATATATCTTTTATAATTACTTGGCAAAATTTTATTTCACAAACTATATGGATTATACTGCTGACTTTTTAATTGGTGGAATTGTGCATCATCGTTTTTTTATATTATGTGTCTAAATTCAAAAAAATCGAGGATTTTGTATGAAATGTATAAAATATCAAAGAATAATATTCATGATCTGAAATTTCTTGAAAGACCTCCAGAATAAAATTTTGCTGAAAACGTGGTACCAATCGGTTTAATAGTGTAGGCTGTATGTGTAGCTAATAACTAAAAAATCTATTCTCTTCATAAAAAGTACTTAGGCTCGAAAAATAATAATGAATCCAAAATTCCGGAAAAGTGGATGAAGAATTCCATCAAAAGAGACTTAGCTTGAAATGTTGGTATCAATCGGTTGATGATAGATGATTGATGATCTATGATAGATGACAGATGCTACATGATAGATAGATGATAGATGATAGATGATAGATGATAGATGATAGATGATAG
>CAKNYM010051218.1:111184-125474 GCA_932195095.1 Andricus curvator | reverse complement strand
CAATTTCATTGAAATGCTGAAAAATCTAATAATGAATTTAAAAAATGCTTGGACATGTAATAAATTATTAGCCAATCCCATAATACTTTAAAACATGAAATTTCATAATAAATTTAAGAAATTGTTATTAATTATGGAGTCCTATAAGTCTTCGAATTATTTTTAATTCTATGGAATTTCATAGAAACATAAGGAAATTTCACCTAAAATACCGAAGCATATTCTACAAAATATTAAATTTATTTCGAAATTTCAAGAATTGATTTTCCTGAATTGATCCAAATTTTTAGAAATTCCATCAATATTTATCAAATTTCTTGAAATGCTAAAAAATCCCAGGATTAAAAAATGCTTGGACATGTCATAAATTATTATTCAATCCCATAGTACTTCCAAATGTGAAATCTGATAATCAATTTAAGAAATCGTTATTAATTATGGGGTCCTGTAAGTCTTCAAATTATTTTCGAATTACATGGAATTTCATAGAAATATAAGAAAATTTTACTTCAAATACCAGACGATATTCTACAAAATATTTTATAAATTGATATTTTTCGAAATTCTATGAGTTTATTTTTTCTGTTTTAATCAATATTTTCAGAAATTCCATATATTCTTATCAAATTCCTTCAAATTCTCAAAAATACCATCATGAATTTAGGAAATGCTTGGACATGTCATGAATTATTTTCTAATTCCATAACACTTTCAAATATGAAATCTCATAAAAAATTAAAGAAATCGCTATTCGAATTCCATGAAATTTCCTAGAAATATTAGGAAATTCCACTTAAAATACCAGAGGATATTCTACAAAATATTTTTTAATTTGAAATTTTTCTATATTCCAGGAATTGATCTTTTCTGAAGTGATAAAGATTCTCAGAAATTCCATAAATTTTTATTAATTTAATTGAAATGCTGAAAAATATAATAATGAATTTAGAAAATGCTTGGACATGTCATGAATTATTTTCTAATCCCATAACTGAATTTCCCATTTCTGAACCCATTTCTGAATTGATAAAGATTCTCAGAAATTCCATAATTCTTTACAATTTGATTGAAATGCTGAAAAATCTAATTATGAATTTAGAAAATGCTTGGACATGTCATTAATTATTTTCTATTTTCATGAACGAAAATGCTTGGACATGTCATAAATTATTTTCTAATCCCATAACACTTTAAAATATGAAATCTCATAAAAAAATTAGAGAAATCTTTATTAATTATGGCGACCGATAAGTCTTCGAATTACTGTCGAATTCCATGAAATTTCACTTAAAATACCAGAGGATATTCTACAAAATATTTTTTAATTTGAAATTTTTCTAAATTCCAGGAATTGATCTATTCTGCATTGATAAAGATTCTCAGAAATTCCATAAATTCTTATCAATTTAATTGAAATGCTGAAAATCTAATAATGAATTTAGAAAATGCTTGGACATGTCATAAATTATTTTCTAATCCTATAACTGAATTTCCCATTTCTGAACCCATTTCTGAATTAATAAAGATTCTCAGAAATTCCATAAATTCTTATCAATTTCATTGAAATGCTGAAAAATCCCATAATGAATTTAAAAAATGCTTGGACATGTCAAAAATTATTATCTTATCCCATAATAGTTTTAAATATGAAATCCCATAAAAAATTAAAGAAATTGTTTTTAATTATGGGGTCCGATAAGTCTTCGAACTACTTTCGAATTCTGTGAAATTTCATAGAAGCATAAGGAAATTTCACTTAAAATACCGAAGGATATTCTACAAAATATTAATTTTTTTTTCGAAATTTAAAGAATTGATTTTCCTGAATTGATTAAGATTTTTAGAAATTCCATAAATTTTTATCAAATTTATTGAAATGCTGAAAAATCCCAGAAATAAAAAATGCTTGGACATGTCATAAATTATTATTCAATCCCATAATACTGTCAAATATGAAATTCCATGAAAATTAAAGAAATCGTTTTTGAATATGGGGTCTGATAAGTCTTCGAGTTACTTTCGAATTCCATGGAATTTCATCGAAACCTAAGGAAATTCTACTTGAAATATCAGAGGATGTTCTACAAAATATTTTATAAATTGAAATTTTTTGAAAATCTAGGAATTGATTTTTTTTCTGAATTGATCAAGATTGTCAAAAATTCCATAAATTCTTATTAATTTAATTGAAATGCTAACAAAACTTATAATAAATTTAAAAAATGCTTGGACATGTCTTAATTATTAGCCAGTCCCATAAAACTTTCAAATATGAAATTTCATAGTAAATTTAAGAAATCGTTATTAATTATGGGGTCCTATAAGTCTTCAAATTATTTTCGAATTATATGGAATTTCACAGAAATATAAGGAAATTTTACTTGAAATACCAGACGATGTTCTACAAAATATTTTATAATTTGAAATTTTTCGAAATACTAGGAACTGATCTTTTCTGATTTGATAAAGATTCTCAGAAATTCCATAAATTCTTATCAATTTATTTGAATTGCTGAAAAATCTAATAATGAATTTAGAAAATGCTTGGACATGTCATAAATTGTTTTCTAATCTCATAACTGAATTTCCCATTTCTGAACCCATTTCTGAATTGATCAAAATTTTCAAAAATTCCATAAATTCTTATTAATTTCATTGAAATGCTGAAAAATCTAATAATAAATTTTAAAAATGCTTGGACATGTCAACAATTATTAGCCAATCCCATAATACTTTAAAATATGAAATTTCGTAATAAATTTAAGAATTCGTTATTAATTATGGGGTCCGATAAGTCTTCGAATTATTTCGAATTCTACGAAATTTCATAGAAACATATGGAAATTTCACTTTAAATACCGAAGGATATTCTATAAAATATTAAATTTTTTTCGAAATTTCAAGAATTGATTTTCCTGAATTGATCAAGATTTTCAGAAATTCCATAAATTTTTATCAAATTTCTTGAAATGCTGAAAAATCCCAGAATGAATTAAAAAATGATTGGACATGTCATAAATTATTATCCAAACCCATAGTACTTTCAAATGTGAAATCTCATAATTAATTTAAGAAATCGTTTCTAATTATGGGGTCCGATAAGTCTTCGAATGATTTTCGAATCTTGTGGAATTTCATAGAAACATAAGGAAATTTCACTTAAAATACCAGACGATATTCTACAAAATATTTTATCAGAAATCAGAAATTCCATATATTCTTATCAAATCCCGTCAGATTCTCAAAAATACCATAATGAATTTAGAAAATGCTTGGACATGTCATAAATTATTTTCTAATCCCATAACACTTTCAAATATGAAATAACATAAAAAATGAAAGAAATCGTTATTTAATATGGGGTCCTAAAGTCTTCGAATTACTTTGGAATTCCATGGAATTTCATCGATATGTAAGGAAATTCTACTAGAAATATCAGAGGATATTCTACAAACTATTTTATAAATTGAAATTTTTCGAAATTCTAGGAATTCGGAATTTCGAAATTCTAGAATTGATCAAGATTCTCAGAAATTCCATAAATTCTTATCAATTTCATTGAAATGCTGAAAAATCCTATAATGAATTCAAAAAATGCTTGGACATGTCAAAAATTATTAGCTAATCCCATAATACTTTCAAATATGAAATTTCATAATAAATTGAAGAAATAGTTAATATTTATGGGGTCCGATAAGTCTTCAAATTATTTTCGAATTATATGGACTTTTATAGAAACTTAAGGAAATTTCACTTAAAATACCAGAAGATATTCTACAAAATATTTTTTTATTTGCAATTTTTCGAAATTCTAGGAATTGATTTTTTTCTGAATTGATCAAGATTTTCAAAAATTCCATAAATTATTATCAATATCATTGAAATGCTGAAAAGTCTAATAATGAATCTAAAAAATGCTTGGACATGTCATAAGTTATTATCCAATTCCTTAATACTTTTAAATATAAAAATTCCATAAAAATTAAAGAAATCGTTTTTAATTATGGGGTCTGATAAGTCTTCGAATTACTTTGGAATTCCATGGAATTCCATCGGAACGTAAGGAAATTCTACTTTAAATATCAGAGGATATTCTAAAAAATATTTTATAAATTGAAATTTTTCGAAACTCCAGGAATTGATTTTTTCTGTGCTGATCCAGATTTTCAGAAATTTCATATATTCTTATCAAATTCCTTCAAATTCTCAAAAATACCATAATGAATTTAGGAAATGCTTGGACATGTCATGAATTATTTTCTAATTCCAAAGCACTTTCAAATATGAAATCTCATAAAAAATTTTAAAAATCGTGATTCGAATACCATGAAATTTCCTAGAAATATCAGGAAATTCCACTTAAAATACCAGAGGATATTCTACAAAATATATTTTAATTTGAAATTTTTCTAAATTCCAGGAATTGATCTTTTCTGAATTGATAAAGATTCTCAGAAATTCCATAAATTCTTATCAATTTAATTGAAATGCTAAAAAATCTAATAATGAATTTAGAAAATGCTTGGACATGTCATAAATTATTTTCTAATCCCATAACTGAATTTCACATCTCTGAATTGATAAAGATTCTCAGAAATTCCATAAATTCTTATCAATTTAATTGAAATGCTGAAAAATCTAATAATGAATTTAGAAAATGCTTGGACATGTCATAAATTATTTTCTAATCCCATAACACTTTCAAATATGAAATCTCATAAAAAATTTAAGAAATCGTTATTAGTTATGGGATCCAATAAGTCTTCGAATTACTTTCAAATTTCATGGAATTTTATAGAAACATAAGGAAATTCTACTTGAAATATTAGACGATATTCTACAATATATTTTATAAATTGAAATTTTTCGAAATTCTAGGAATTCGGAATTTCGGAATTTCGAAATTCTAGAATTGATGAAGATTCTCAGAAATTCTATAAATTCTTATCAATTTCATTGAAATGCTAAACAATCCCATAATGAATTTAAAAAATGCTTGGACATGTCAAAAATGATTATCCAATCCCATAATAAATTTTAAAAATGCTTGGACATTTCATCAATTATTATTCAATCTCATAATACTTTAAAATAAGAAATACCATAAACAATCAAAGAAATTGTTTATAATTATGGGATCCGATAAATATTCGAATTAATTTAAAATTCTACAAAATATTTCAAAATTCTGTAAACCCTGACGAAATATACCTTAATATATCATAAAATATCTCAGACCATAAAAATTAAAAAAAATACCATATCGAATTCTCTAAAATTGAACACTTTCCCATAAAAATATAAAAAAATTAAGTAAATAAAATGCGTAATAATAATTCATTTGAAGTCTATTAAATATTATAAAAATCTTTAAAACTTCATGAATTCTTATTAAATTACAAGAAAATTCTCAAAATCTCATAATAAATTAAAGAAATGTTTCGAATATCCATAAACTGTTATCAAATACCATAACATTTTCAAATTCTATAAAATTTCATAAAAAATTTCTAAACAATCCCTTAAAACACCATCACTTAATTCAAAGAGAATCTGAAGGCATTTTTTATACATTGTATAATACCCCATGAAAAATCGAGAAATCGTTTAAAATACAATTAAGTTCAATAAAATTCTTGAAAATATTTTGAAATATCGAAAAATCTGCTAAAATACTTTCAAATATTATGAAATTCATTAAAATTTCATGTGTGCTTGGAAAATTCCATAAAAAGTCAGAAATCGTTTGGGATTCCATGAGATTTCCATATGATGAAAATAATTCAAATCCCATAGATTTCTCTAAAATTCTTCAAAATATTTAATCAAAAACATTATTAATTAAAAATTAATTAAAATTGCATAAATAATACGGCATTGCATAAAATTTCAAGAAAAGCTATTAAATTTTTTTATGTTACATGATTTCCCATAAAGACTAGGAAAAATGTGAAATACGATTAAACGTGAAGAAAATTGCAAAAAATTCCATGAAATTCCTATAAATTACATTGATTTTTTTAATTTTTTCAAAAATAGAATTTAAAAAATCCCGAAATTGTAAAATTAAGAAAATTAAAATATTTGAAATAAAAAATTATAAAATTGCCGAAATATTAAAATCTCAAATTGGAATTAATATTACCGAATTTTAACAATTAAACAAAATAAAAATAAAATAAAAATCTAAATATTTTAATGTTCAATGTATTTTTTAAAAATCATTTAAGATAAAATTCATTATAATAAAAATAATTTCCTAATTATAAAAAACTCAAAATTTTTTTTTAATTACCTGAGTTTAGGGCAAACGTCATCAACATTATCAAAAAAAATAGCAGGAGGATAAGTGCAAAAAAAGAGACAAAAATGCTGGTTTTTCGATTAGCGAGAATTTCCCAGTAGTGAGTAATTTGTAGAGTCCTAGTTGCGTCATTTGTCCTTACTGAAAAAAATTAAATAAATTATATACTGTTTAAAAATTTAGAAAAAAAATTTAAATATCAAAAAAATGTTAAAAGCTTCTAAAAATTCTAATTTATAAGACATTTTTCGAAACTATCTTTTCTGCTCTATTTTGGTTTTATTATTCACAATAATTTATTTTTATTAAAAATTTAAAAAAATGTTAAATTTTGTTTTTAATTCGAGTTTAAAAGTTATAATTTTACTAATGGGGATTTATAAATAAAAATTTTTTACCGTAATGAAATCCGGAAGGATTTCTTGAATTTTCGAATCCTTCGTTGTCCCTCTCCGGGGCAGGAATATTATATCCGGTTTGAATATTCGTCATTTTGCTGAAATGTCACAAATTTTTGAGTCAAGATAAATTTTTAAAATCCCATAAAATTTGAAAAATGTATTTAAATTCCATGAATATTTATCAAATTCTATAAAAATTTATAAAGATGTTTTAAAAAACTCTTAAAACACCATTACCTTATTCGAATTGAAAAAAAAATTTAATTGTTTTAAAAAATGAGAATTTAAATAATTTTTTTAGAAACTGTATAATACCCCATAGATATTAAATAAAATAAATAAATTTAATATTATTTTACTTCTTTGAAGGAAAGAATAAACTTTAAATAATTTTTTTGAATATAAAAAAAAAATTAAACAAATTTGTTAATAAATCAAAAAAGTCACTATTTAAAGGAATATTTTTAGTACCATTCCTGATTATTTCCGACACTCGATCAACCACAAACACTCCGAATTCACATAAAATAATAATTTAAAAATAAAATAATAATTTAAAAAAAAACTAATAATTTTAAAAAAAATTAAATGTCCGGCGCGACTTGAATGGAACTGTTCACTAGGGGGTTCCAGAGCGAATTAACAAGTGATTTGTCGTAACGCCGATTATTATAATGCAGGTATCAGCGGTCTCGAAGAATTATTGCCTAATTGATTTCTTCATAAATAAAATTTTTGTAGGTAAGTGACATATGTAGAAGTGTATACGCACTATACACACTTGCAACCTTGCAAATTTTGAAGCATTGTTAAATTCTTGTATTTCTGTATAAAATATTCCAAATTATTTCTATCGAAATAAAAATATTTCTATGAATTCATAATTAAATTCATTTTAAAAAATTCGATGACTGACAAATCAGTCAAAAGTGGCTTTTCGAATCAGTCAATTTTTCAAGGAATCGTTTAACGTCTTTTCAGACTAGATGTAGATATGAATTGAACCGGCAATCGGATGTTCTGAGGTTCGATTCCCAGCGGCGCGAAAGGAGAAGATCTTTTTTTTCAGAAAAAAAAGTCAATTTGACTCACTGATGAAATCAGTCATTTTATATTATCCAGTCTGTTGAATTTTTATGTAGAAAAGGTCAAATTTTAACCAAAAATTGAATAGTTCAATTTTCAATAAAACAAAATTATTTTTTAAGAGAAAAAAAATTGTCAACAAAATAGTACAAATTTTCAACAAGAAAGATTAATTTTTATTTGAGATGATTAATTCTCAACTGGAAATAGTTGAATTTTTAGCTAAAGAAATCGATTTTTAAAGAAATTAATTTTAAATTTAAGAATTAAATTTTTAAATAAACTAAAATGAAGAAACTTTAACCGAAAAATGATTTTTTAACAAAGTAGTTAAAAAACAAAATGAATTTTCAAAAAGAAAATTGATTATTTACTAAAAAGCTTAATTTTACACACACAATTTTTTTGTGTGAACACACAAAAAATTTTCAATAAAATAGTTTAACTTTTAAACAAAATAAAACGAATTTCAATCAAAATAATTAAATTTCCAAGAAAACAGATGAATTTTTAACTAAAATTAAAAAGAATGAATTTTCAAAAAAAAATTCAACGTTTACCCAAATAGTTTAATTATTCTTTAAATAAATTTTCCGACAAAAAGATTAATTTTCTACCCAAAAGGATGAATTTTCAAAAAATTGCACAATTTTTTACCAAAAAAATTAATCTTCAATCGCATAGTTAAATTGTTAATCAAATAGTTAAATTTTCAGTTAAAGAAATTAATTTCTAACACCAAAAAAGAACAATTTTCAAGAAAATAGCATTTTTAACCAGATAAATAAATTTTTAAATAAAATCTTAAATCTTTAACTGAAAAAATGGATTTGAAAAAAAGTAATATAACTTTTGACCAAATAATTGAATTTCTTAAAAAATGAATTTTTAAGAAAGTAGTTCAACTTCCAACCACGTAGATAAATTTTAAAACAAAAAAGATTAATTTTTATTTAGGAAAATTAATTTTTAACTAAACAAAAAGTTGAATTACAAACTAAGAAATTAATTTTTTTTCAAATTACTTTTAAACTTAAAAGTTAAATTTTTAACTAAATAGATCATTTTTTAAACTAAAACGATAAATTATTAACAATAATAATAAATTTTTAATAAAGCAGTTCAACTTTTACCCGAATGGTTTAACTATTCTTTAAATAAATTTTTCGACAAGAAGATTAATTTTCTACCAAAAAGGATGAGTTTTCAAGAAATTACACAAATTTTTATTTAAAAAAATTAATTTTTAACCTAATAGTTAAAATGTTAACCAAATAGTTAAATTTTCAGTTAGAGAATTCAATTTTTGAAAAAAAAACAATTTTCAAGAAAATAGAATTTTTAACCAGATAAATAATTTTTTAAATAAAATCTTAAATCTTTAACTGAAAAAATGGATTTAAAAAAAAGTAATATAACTTTTGACCAAATAATTGAATCTCTTAAAAAATGAATTTTTAAGAAAGTAGTTCAACTTTCGACCACGAATTTGAATTTTCAACCAAAAAAATGAATTTTTATTTGACTTAACAGTTAAGTTTTCAACTAAACAGATAATTTTGTTAACTAAAATGATGAATTATTAACAATAAGAATAAATTTTGAACAAAACAGTTCAACTTTCAACCAATTAGTTTTTTTTTTTTTTTTTGAATTTTCAATAAACAAAATTAATTTTTAAGAGAAAATAATTTTTTTTTAAATAGTTAAATTTTCAACAAAAGAGATGAACCGTCAAGGCAAATGATGAATCTTTAACAAAAATGAATTTTTAAGAAAATAGTTTAACTTTCAACCACATAGTTTAATTTTTTAAATTAATTTCCCGCTAAGAAGATTAATTTTCTACAAAAAAAAATGAATTTTCAAAAAATTGCACAATTTTTTATCAAAAAAATTAATCTTCAATCGCATAGTTAAATTGTTAATCAAATAGTATAACGTTTGACCAAATAATTGAATTTCTTAAAAAATGAATTTTTAAGAAAGTAGTTTAACTTTCAACCACGTAGTTGAATTTTTAACCAAAAAAAATGAATTTTTATTTAAGAAGAATAATTTTTAACTAAAAAAAAAGTTAAATAACAAACTAAAGAAATTAATTTTTTTAAATCAATTTTAAACTTAACAGTTAAATTTTCGACTTAACAGATCATTTTTTTAACTGAAATGATAAAATATTAACAATAAGAATAAATTTTGAAAAAAACAGTTCAACTTTCAACCTAGTAGTTTAATTTTTTTTAAATTAATTTTCGACAAGAAGATTAATTTTCTACCAAAAAGGATGAATTTTCAAGAAATTACACAAATTTTTATAAAAAAAATTAATCTTCAACCGAATAATTGAACTTTTAACAAAATATTTAAATTTTCAGTTAAATAAATTAATTTTTGACAAAAAAGACAATTTTCAAGAAAATAGAATTTTGAGGTAGATAAATAAATTTTTAAATGAAATCTTAAATCTTTAACTGAAAAAATGGATTTAAAAACAAGTAATATAACTTTTGACCAAATAATTTAATTTCTTAAAAAATGAATTTTTAAGAAAGTAGTTTACCTTTAAACCACGTAGTTGAATTTTCAAACAAAAAAGATGAATTTTTATTTAAGAAGATTAATATTTAACTGAAAATAAGTTGAATTACAAAACTAAAGAAATTTCCTTTTTTTTTAAATTAATTTGAAAAATAACAGTTAAATTTTTAACTAAATAGATCATTTTTAAAACTAAAACGATAAATTATTAACAATAAGAATACATTTTTAATAAATCAGTTCAAATTTTACCCAAGTAGTTTAATTATTCTTTAAATAAATTTTCCGACAAGAATATTAATTTTCTATCAAAAAGGATAAATTTTCAAGAAATTACACAAATTTTTATCAAAAAAATTATTCTTCAACCGAATAGTCAAACTTTTAAAAAAATAGTTAAATTTTCAGTCAAGGAAATTAATTTTTAACAAACAAAAACAAACAATTCTCAAGGAAATAGAATTTTTAACCAGATAAATAAATTTTTAAATAAAATCTTAAATCTTTAACTGAAAAAATGGATTTTTAATAATTTTAAAAATTTTTAACTCTTGACCAAATAATTTAATTTCTTAAAAAATGAATTTTCAATAAAGTAGTTTAAATTTTAACCACGTAGTTGAATTTTCAAACGAAAAAGATTAATTTTTATTTAAGAAAATTAATTTTTAACTAAAAAAAAGTTGAATTACAAACTAAAGAAATTAATTTTGTTTAAATTAATTTTAAACTTAACAGTTAAATTTCCAACTGAACAGATAATTTTTTAAAACTAAAATGATGAATTATTAGCAATAAGATTAAATTTTGAAACAAACAGTTCAACTTTCAACCAAGTAGTTTAACTTTTTTTAAATTAATTTTCGACAAGAAGATTATCTTTCTACCAAAAAAGATGAATTTTTAAAAAATTATATGAATTTTTATCAAAAAAGTTAATCTTCAAACAAACAGTTAAACTGTTTACCAAATAGTTAAATTTTCAGTTAAAGAAATTAATTTTTAACAAAAAAAACGCAATTTTCAAGAAAACAGCAAAATTTTTAACCAGATAAATTAATTTTGTTTAAAAATCTTTTAACCAAATTTTTTAATTTTTAAGAAAATAATTAAATTTTAAACCGAATAATAAAATTTTATCAAAAAAAAAAATGAATTTTCAATCATAAATTTAATAGTAGATTTGTCAACCAAAAATATTTTTAATTTTTTCATTGGGTTCTATTAATTCAAGAATTGAAGCCTACGTAAAAATAGTTGAATTTTCAATCAACAAAATTAATTTTTGAGAGAAAATAAATTTTTTTTAAATAATTAAATTTTCAACAAAAGAGATGAACCGTCAAGGCAAATGATGAATCTTTAACAAAAAATAAATTTTTAAGAAAGTAGTTTAACTTTCAACCACGTAGTTTAATTTTTTTTAAATTAATTTTCCGCTAAGAAAATTAATTTTTTACCAAAAAAGATGAATTTTCAAAAAATTACAAGAATTTTTATCAACAAAGTTAATCTTCAACCAAAAAATTAAACTTTCACCCAAATAGTTAAATTTTCAGTTAAAGAAATTAATTTTTAACAAGAAAAAAAAATTTTCAAGAAAACAGAAAAATTTTTAACCAGATAAATTAATTTTGTTTAAAAATCTTCTACAAAGCAATTGAATTTTCAACGAAACAGTTAATTTTTAACAAAACCGAATTAATTTGTAATTAGTTGGATTTTAGCCATAAAATGTGAAATTTTTACAAAAGGAGAAAAATTTTCAAATCAAAACAGAAAAAAAATTAAATCGTTTAATTTTCAATCAAGAAGGACGGCTTTTTAACCAAATTTTTCAATTTTTAAGAAAATAATTAAATTTCAAACCGAATAATAAAATGTTATCAACAAAAATTAATTTTTAATCAAAAATTTAATAGTAGATTTTTCAACCAAAAATATTTTATATTTTTTTATTGGATTCTATTAATTCAAGACTGAAGCCTGCGTAAAATAAATAGGAATTTTCATAATTCATAGACTAAAAAATAATAGTTTAAATAAAAATAAATATTCATTTTTTTCAGAAAGCTGGAAATTTTTCTGAGAAAATGAAGTTATTCGTCTATTGCACAATTTTTGATTTCGCACTACACGCATTTTTTGAATTCGGACTACACGCATTTTAATTCGGATTACTCAAAGTGTGTCGGCCTAAGCAAAATTTTATTCCCCGAAAAAATTACACAATTGTGCGTTTGTAAAAATAAATACGCATTTTTATGAACACATTTTCCACGAAAAATGGAATGATTTAAATTTCAAACTCATCAAATTAGTTAAAAAAAAAAAAAACTGTAATGATTTTCGGTCATAAATATTTAACTTTATACCAAAAAATACGAATTTATAGCCAAATACATCAATTTTCAACCAAAAAAGAAGAATTTTCAACAAAATAGTTAATTTTTCAACCAAAAATATAAATTTTGAATTAAAATGATGAATCATTAACCATAAGAATTAATTTTTATTAAAGCAATTCAATTTTCAACCAAGTGGTGGAATTTTTTAAATAAACAAATATTAATTTTTCGCTAAGAAGATTAATTTTTTAATAAAAAAACTAATTTTTAACCAAATAAATGAATGTCGAAACAAATAGCTGAATTTTGAACTAAAATTAAAAAGCTTTAACGAAAAAAATTAATTTTCAACAAATAATTGAATTTTAATCAAAAAACTTTTTTTTTTATCAAAAAAGTCACATTTTCAACAAAATATAAGAATTGTCTAATCAGTTTAATTTTAAACAAAAATAAAAGGAATTTTAAACAAAATAATTATATTTTCTGACCAAGCAGATGAATTTTTAAATAAAATAATTAATCATTAACAAAAAGAATTAATTTTTAACAAAGCAATTTAACTTTCATCCCAGTAGAGGCTTTTAAAATAAACAAAAATTAATTTTTCGCTAAGAATAATTTTTTACCAAAAAAGCTGAATTTTCAAACAAAAAGTTAAATTTTCATCTAAAAAATATTCATTTTCAACAAAATAATTATATTTTCAACCAAGAATATAAATTTTCAACTGAAATGATGAATCATTAACCATAGAAATTAATTATTATCAAAGCAATTCAACTTTAAACCAAGTAATGGAATTTAAAACAAACAAAAATTAATTTTTCGCTAAGATGATTAATTTTTTACTGAAAAAGTCGAATTTTTTTTAAAAAACATAAATGTGCAAACAAATACTTCAATTTGCAACTAAAATAAAGAACCTTTAAAAAAATTAATTTGTAACAAAGTAGTTGAATTTTCAACCAAAAAACTTAATTTTTTATCAAAAAAGCCGAATTTTTAAACAAACAGTTTAATTTTAAACCAAAATAAAACAATTAGGAAAAAATTATTTCGCAACCAAATAGATGAATTTTTAACTAAAATGATGAATCATTAACAAAGAGAATAAATTTTTAACAAAGCAATTCTACATTCAACCAAGTACTGGAATTTTTTAAATAAACAAAAAATTAATTTTTCGCCGAAAAGATTAATTTTTTAGTAAAAAAGACGCATTTTAAAAAAAATACATAAATGTCGAAACAATTAGTTGAATTTGCAACTAAAATTAAGAACCTTCAACAAAAAAATGAATTTTCAACCAAAAAGGATGAATTTTCAACCAAGAAACTTAATTTTCTATAAAAAAAGCCAAATTTTCAACAAAATATAATTAAAAATTTTTTAAATTTGAAACCAAAATGAATCGAATTTTTATCATAATAATTGAATTTTCAATAAAACAGATGAATTTTTATCTACAATGATGATTCATTAAGAAAGAAAGAAATTTTTAAAACAAACAAAAAATTATTTTTCGCCAAAAAGAATAATTTTTTCCAAAAAAGCTGAATTTTCAACAAATTGTATGAATTTTCAACCCAAAAGTTGAATTTTCATCT
>CAKNYM010051218.1:63727-89925 GCA_932195095.1 Andricus curvator | reverse complement strand
ATTCTTGAAGAATAAAATTCCCGAATAATAAAATTTCTAAAAAAAAATTCCTGAATTGAAAAATTCCCGATTTATAAAATTCCTGAATTATAAAATTCTTGAAGAATAAAATTCGCGAATGATAAAATTTCTACACAAAAAATTCCCCAATAATAAAATTCCCGAATAATAGAATTTCTAAAAAATAAAATTGCCGAATAAGAAAATTCCCGAATTATACAAATTCCCAAATAATAAAGTTCCCGCCAGTTTATAATGTTACCGAATTTGAAAATTCCCGACAGAAAATTGCCGTAAAATACATTTTTTTATTATTCAAATTTGAAAGAAGTAAGGGAGGTTTATCTTGTGCTAAAAGATTTTAATAAAAAAAATCCCAATTCATGGGACGACTGAAAAATCCCGAAAAATAAAATTTCCAAATAATAAAATTCTCGCATAGGAAATTCCCAAATAATCAAATTTCGAAAAAATAAAATTCCCGAATTGGAAAATTCTCGATTTACAAAATTCCTGAATTATAAAATTCTTGAAGAATAAAATTCACGAATAATAAAATTTCTAAAAAAAAAATTCTCGAATTGAAAAATTCCCCAATAATAAAATTCCCAAATAATAAAATTTCTGAAAAATAAAATTCCCGAATGATAAAGTTCCCGACAGTTTATAATGTTACAGAATTTGAAAATTCCCGACAGAGAATTGCCGAATTATAACATATCCAAACTAGAAAATTTGCAAATTATAAAATTCCCGAATTCACATAATTAAACATTTGTTTTAAAAATTTTATTCATTTATTTAAAATACAATAATCCAATATTTTGACAGAACAATTATATTTAATTTTTAATGTTTCTAAAATTATTGTTCGAATTTAAAATAACTATAATTGAAAAAAATGCATCCAGAAATATTTTTTTTTTCAATTATTGTTATTTTTAATTATATAATATTATATAAATAATAATAATATGAATAATATTCATAAACAAAATTTTATTGCTCAAATTCGGGAATTTTATAATTTGGGATTTTCTAGTTCGGATACTTTATAATTCGGCAATTATTTTACTATTATATTATTCGGCAAAACATTAAAAAATTATAATTTCATTATTTACAATTCTAAATTATTGAAACATTTTAAAATAAAATACATTTTTTTATTATTTAAATTTAAAAGAAGTAAGGGAGGTTTATCTTCTGCTAAAAGTTTTTAATTAAAAAAAAATCCCAATTTATGGGACAACTAAAAATACCGAAAAATAAAATTTCCAAATAATAAAATTCCCGAATAGGAAAATTCCCGAATAATAAAATTCCCGATTTATAAAAATCCTGAATTATAAAATTTCCGAATTATAAAAATCTTGACTAATAAAATTCCCGAATAATGAGATTTCTAAAAAAAAAAAACTCCCGAATTGAAAAATTCCCCAATAATAGAATTCCCGAATAATAAAATTTCTAAAAAATTAAATTCCCGAATTGAAAAATTCCCGAATAATAAAGTTCCCGACAGTTTATAATCTTACCGAATTTGAAAATTCCCGACAGAAAATTGCCAAATTATAAAATATCCGAACTATAAAATTTGCAAATTATAAAATTCCCGAATTCAAATAATTGAACATTTGTTTTAAAAATTTAATTTATTTATTTGAAATACAATAATCAAATATTTTGACAGAACAATTATATTTAATTTTTAAAGTTTCTAAAATTATTGTTTGAATTTAAAATAACTATAATTGAAAAAAAATTCATCCAGGAATATATATTTTTTTCAATTATTGTTATTCTTAGTTATATAATATTATATGAATAATAATAATATTCATAAAAAAAATTTTATTGCTTAAATTCGGGTATTTTATAATTTGGGATTTTCTAGTTCGGATACTTTATAATTCGGCAATTTTCTGTCGGGAATTTTATTATTGGGAAATTTTTTAATTCTGCAGTTTTATTATTCGAAAAATTTTATTATTCGGAAATTTTACAGTGCCGGAATTTTTTGAGTCGTCCCGAAGAAAAAACTTTTTTCATTGTTCAAGGTTTTTTAAAAACTATTATTTCAATTTAAAATAACAATAATTGAAAAGAAATATATATTTTTGGATACAAATTTTTTTTTGTAAATGTGCATAGTATTTAAAAAATACAAAAAACCTTCTCAAAAATCGAAGTGTCAATTTAAAAAAAGAATTGAAAAGAAACATTGAGACAAATCAGTGCTGAATTTAATTCTATAAAGTTTTTTTGGAAAATGTTATTAGGTTCGGAGAAAATTTAGGGACATTTTTTTTCATTGAGGCGCATGTGTTTTTAAATTTATTTTTATACCATTTTTACAGAATTTTTGTTATTTTAAATTCAAACAATTTTTAAAAACTTCAAACATTAAAAAAAGTTTCCTTAATAAAAATATTTTATTATTGTATTTTTAATAAATAAATCATATTTATTGAAAAACAGTTTTTTCAATTATTTAAATACAAGAATTTATAAGTCGGAAATTTTCTAGTTCGGGAATTTTTCAGTATCGGGAATTTTATTTATCGGGATTTTTCAGTCGTGCCCAATTTATTTGAATATTGATTTTTTTTTTAATAACATAAACTTTCAAATATGAAAGTAGTGTAAAAGATTTTTCATTTAAACAATCTACTTTATATTCTTTTTGTAAATTTATTTAATTTATTTTTAATTTTAATGTAATTTTATTATTAATTATATATATTATATAATATATTAATTTTATTTGAATTTAATTATTCTAATTTTTTTTAACCATATTAAAGTCTGATAACAAAATTTCTAAACCAGAAATATAAATTTTTAACCTAAAATGGAAAATGGTTAAATTTTCATTTAAAAAAAATAATTTTTATTTGAAAAAATGAATTTTCTACCATATTTTGAAATTCCAAGAGAAAAAAAAACAAATTTTCTACACAAAACAGTTGAATTTTCAATCCGAAAATATGAAATATCAACAAAAAAGTTCATTTTCAACCAAATAGTTAAATTTTCAATTAACAAAGTTAATTTTTACGCCAAAAATAGGAAAGTTTTAACAAATTAGTTCGATTTTCAACCAAACAGATGCATTTTTTTACTAAAATTATGAACCTTAAATATAAAAAATAAATTTTTAAGAAAGCAGTTCAACTTTAAACCAAGGATTTGAATTTTCTACCCGAAATTTTTTTTTATACCCCAAAAACCAAGAAGAAATTTTTTTTACCAAATAAGACGAATTTTCAACAAATTACATAAATTTTCAACCAAATAGTTGAATTTTTAAACAAAAAAAATCAATTTTTAACAAAAAATGGAATAGTTAAATTTTTATAAAAAAAAAAAAATTTAGTACAAAAAATGAATCTTATAAAAAACAGTCGAATTTTCTACCACATAATCGAAAAATTTGAAATCTGTTGAAATCTACTGAAATCTCTTGAAATATTTTTAATATCGTTGCTATCCTGAATACATGTTTAAAATCCTTTGAAATTTTCTGAAAATTATTGAACACCTTTAAAAATTTTGAAATCTAGATTAAATTATTTTGAATTTTTTTTAATACCTCAAACGCTTGAAAATCCTTTGAAATCCCTTGAAATTTAAAAAATAGCTTAACTCTTGTGAAATCCCTAGTAATCCCACAAGAATAAAAAATGAATCCCGTAAAAAAAAAAGATTTTGAAATCGTTAATATCTTTAAAAATTCCTTAAAAAATGATGAAATCTTTTCAATCCCGCAAAATCATATAAAATGTGATGAAAATCCTTGAAATCCCTTGAAATCTTATAAAATACCCTGCATTTTTCGAATTCCTTCGAAATCTTTCAAATGCCATTGATATCTCAAATACCTTTTTAAAATATTTTGAAATTTTCTGAAATTTATTGAAAGCCTTTGAAAATTTTAAAATCCTCTTAAATTCCTTGGAATCTTTTAAAATACCCTACGCTTTAAAATCCTCTGAAATCCCTTGAAATTTATAAAATAGCTTAACTCTTATGAAATCCCTAGTAATCCCACAAGAATAAAAAATGAATCCCGTAAAGAAAAAGATTTTGAAATCTGTAGTATCTTTAAAAATTCCTTAAAAAATGATGAAATTTTTTTAATTCCGCAAAATCATATAAATTGTGATGAAAATCCTTGAAATCCCTTAAAATATTATAAAACACCCTGAATTTGTTTAATTCCTTTGAAATCTTTTAAAAGCCATTGATATGCCAAATACCTTTTCAAAATATTTTGAAATTTTCTGAAATTTATTGAAAGCCTTTAAAAATTTGTTAATCTTCTTAAATTCCTTGGAATCTTTTAAAATAACATACGCTTTAAAATCTTCGGAAAACCTTTGAAATTGATAAAATCCCATTAAATTTGATAAAGCCCCTTGAAATGCCTTGAAATCTTTTAAAATACCATAAAAATTTTTTAAATCCCTCGAAATCTTTGAAATCCATTAAAATCTACTGAAATCTATAAAAAGGCTTTGAATTCTGTTGAAATCTTCTGAAATCTCCTGAAAATCATCCAATATTTTTAAATCCCTTTAAATCTTCAAAATATTTTTGATATCCTGTATAGCCTTTTGAAATCCTTTAAAAATTTCTGAAATCCTACGAAATTTTTTGAAAACCCTTGAAAGTTTTGAAATCTTGTTTAATTTCTGGGAATTTTCTAAAATACCCTGAACTCTTTAAAATGCTCTAAAATCATCGGAAATCCCTTGAAATTTATAAAATCACGTGAAATCCCTGGTATTCCCACAAAAAATCAAGTAAAATCCCGTAAAAATTTTAAAATCTGTATTATATATGAAAATTCCTTCAAAAATAGGAAAATCTTTGAAATCCCATAAAATCCTTTTATGACCCTTAAAATCCTTGCAAATCTTTTAAAAAGCCCTAAAAGTTTTCTCATCCCTAGAAATCTTTGAAATCCGTTAAAATCTACTAAAATCTTTTTAAATATCTTAAATTCTGTTGAAATTCTCTGAAATCTCTGGAAAATTTTCCCGTCTTTTTAAACCCCTTCAAATATTTTAAATATCATTGATATCCCGGATACCCTTTTAAAATACTTGGAAATTTTCAGTAATCCTACGAAATTTTTTGAAAACCCTAAAAAATTTTGAAATCTCGTTTAATTTCTTGGAATTTTCTAAAATACCCTAAACTCTTTAAAATCCTCTGAAATCCCTTGAAATTTATATAAAAAATTTAATATCGTAAAATCCCTAGTATTCCCACAAAAAAATCAAGTAAAATCCCGTAAAACATCTTGAAATCTGTAATATCTTTGAAATTTCCTGGAATTTTTGAAATCCCGTGAAATCCCATAAAATCCAATAAAGCCCCTTGAAATCTTTTTAAATTCCCTGAAAGTTTTCAAACCCCTCGGAGTCATTGAAATCTGTTTAAATCTTTTAAATATCATTGAATTCCCGAATAAACCTTTAAAATCCTTTAAAATTTTCTCAAATCCTACGCAATTTCTTGAAAACCCTTAAAAAATGTTCAAGGTATCTGTATTATCATCAGAGAATAACAGAAATTTTTAACGTCTTTTCAGACTAGATGGAAATATACATAAAGAGATCTCTCGATCTCTCTAGTAGCCCGACCGGCAATTGGAAGTTACGAGGTTCGATTCCCAGCGGAGCGAAATATCTTTTTTCAGAAAAAAATTAATTAAAATAATTTTTAATTCATATCTCCATCTAGTCTGAAAATGCGTTAAAATTTCTGTTATTCTCTGAAGATAATACAGATTCCTTGAAAAATTTAGTTTGTACCATCTAGCAAAATAATCCGTGTATTTTCTGAAAAAAGTTTCTTCTCTCGATCCCTCTAGTTAGTAGCTTAATGGGGAAGCACCTGACCGGCAATCGGAAGTTCTGAGGTTCGATTCCCAGCGGAGAGAAAGGACAAGATCTTTTATCAGAAAAAAATTAATTAAAATAATTTTTAATTAATATCTTCATCTAGTCTGAAAAGACGTTAAAATTTCTGTTATTCTCTGATGATAATACAGATTCCTTGGAAAATTTAGTTTGTACCATCGAGTAAAATAATGCGTGTATTTTCTGAAAAAAGTTTCTTCTCTCGATCCCTCTAGTTAGTAGCTTAATGGGGAAGCACCTGACCGGCAATCGGAAGTTCTGAGGTTCGATTCCCAGCGGAGAGAAAGGACAAGATCTTTTATCAGAAAAAAATTAATTAAAATAATTTTTAATGTATATCTTCATCTAGTCTGAAAAGACGTTAAAATTTCTGTTATTCTCTGATGATAATACAGATTCCTTGGAAAATTTAGTTTGTACCATCGAGTAAAATAATGCGTGTATTTTCTGAAAAAAGTTTCTTCTCTCGATCTCTCTAGTAGCTTAATGGGAAAGCACCCGACCGGCAATCGGAAGTTCTGAGGTTCGATTCCCAGCGGAGCGAAAGGAGAAGATCTTTTTTCAGAAAAAAATTAATTAAAATCCTCTGAAATGTTCTGGAATCCCTTGAAATGTATAAAATCTCTTATATCTCGTAAAATTCCTCGCATTCCCACAAAAAATCATGTAAAATCCCGTAAAAAACCTTTAAATCTGTAATGTCTTCGAAAATTCCTTAAAAAATAAGAAAATCTTTGAAATCCCGTAAAATCCCATAAAATTTCTGAAATCCTACGAAATTTATTGAAAACTCTAAACAAATTTTAAATCTCGTTTAATTTCTTGGAATTTTCTAAAATACCCTACACTCTTTAAAATCCCCTGAAATCCCTTAAAATTTATCAAATCTCGTGAAATCCTTAGTATTCAAACAAAAAATGAAGTAAAATCCCGTGAAACATCTTGAAATTTCCTCTAAAAATAATGAAATTTTTGAAATCCCGTGAAATCCCATAAAATCTAATAAAGCCCCTTGAAATCGCTTGAAATCTTTTTAATTCCCCTGAAAGTTTTTAAATCCCTCGAAATCTTTGAAATCCACTAAAATCATTTAAAACCCCTTCAATTCTGTTGAAATCCTCTGATATCTCTGGAAAATTCTTTTTTGAATCCCTTGAAATCTTTTAAATATCATTGATATCCTGGATAACATTTTAAAATACTTTGAAATTTTCCGTAATCCTAGAAATTTTTTTGAAAACCCTCACAAATTTTGAAATCTCTAAAGTTTTTGAAATCTTTTAAAATACCCTAAATTCTTTAAAATCCTCTAAAATCCTCGAAAATCCCTTGGAATTTATAAAATCTCCTAAATCTTGTGAAATCCCTAGTAATCCCACAAAATAAAAAAAAATATCGTAACAAAATC
This sequence comes from Andricus curvator, assembly GCA_932195095.1. NCBI lineage: Eukaryota > Metazoa > Arthropoda > Insecta > Hymenoptera > Cynipidae > Andricus > Andricus curvator. The sequence continues at coordinate 82,584 of CAKNYM010051218.1, read as the reverse complement.
TTGAAATCTGTGGTATCTTTAAAAATTTTTTTAGAATGATGAAACCTTTGAAATCCCATAAAATCCGATAAAGATTCTTCAAATCTTTTAAAACATTCTAATAGTTTTTAAATCCCCGGAAATTTGTTAAAATCCCCTAAAAGTTTTTAAATCCCTCGAAATCCGTTGAAATCCAATGAAATCTCTGGAAAACTCTCCAATCTTTTTAAATCCCTTGGAATCTTTTGAATATCATTGGCCATACACTATATTTTTCAAAATCCTTTGAAAATTTCGAAAATTCATTGAAAGTCTTTAAAAATTTTGAAATGTCAAATTCCTTGAAACCTTTTAAAATATCCTAAGCTCTTTAAAATTCTCTGAAATCCCTTGAAGTTCATAAAATCTCTTAATTCTTGCAAAATCCCTAATAATCCCACAAAAATCAATAAAAATCCCGTAAAAATCATGAAATTCGTAGTATCTTAAAAAATTCTTTAAAAAATGATTAAATCTTTGAAATCCCTTAAAATGTTGTCAAGGAATCTGTATTATTATCCGAGAATAACAAAAACTTTTAACGTCTTTTCAGACTGGATGAATATAAATGAATTAAAAATTATTTTAATTAATTTTTTTCTGAAAAAAAGATCTCCTTTCGCTTCGCTGGGAATCGAACCTCAGAACTTCCGATTGCCGGTCGGGTGCTTTCTCATTGAGCTACTAGAGAGATCGAGAGAAGAAACTTTTTTCAGAAAATACACGCATAATTTTGCTAGATGGTACAAGTTAAATTTTTTCAAGGAATCTGTATTATCATCAGGGAATAACAGACATTTTTAACGTTTTTTTAGACTAGATGGATATATGGATCTAGCAAAATTATGCGTGTATTTTCTGAAACAAGTTTCTTCTCTCGATCTCTCTAGTAGCTTAATGGGAAAGCACCCGACCGGAAGAGATCTTTTTTCAGAAAAAAATTAATTAAAATCCCTTAAAATCTGATAGACCCTTGAAATCCTTAAAAATATCCTAATAGTTTTGAAATCCCTGGAAATTTTTAAAAATCCCCTCAAAATTTTCAAATCCCTCGAAATCTATGAAATCCAATAAAATCTCTGGAAAGCTCTCCAATCTTTTTAAATCTTTTGACACCTTTTAAATGTCATTGACAATAAACTATTATCTTCAAAATCCTTTGAAATTTTCTGAAATTCATTGAAAGCCTTTAAAAAATTAGAAATCTCGTTAAATTCCTTGGAATCTTTTGAAATGCCCTTAACGCTTTAAAATATTTTGAAACAAAATCTCTTAAATCTTGTGAAATCCCTAGTAATAACACAAAAATAAAAAATAAATCCCGTAAAACATCTTGAAATCTGTAATACTGAAAAAATTCTTTAATGATAAAATTTTTGAAATCCCTTAAAATCCCATACAATCTGATAGACCCTTCAATTCTTTTTAAAATATCCTGAAAGATTTAAAATCCCTTGAAGTCTTTGACATGCTCTGACATCTATTAAAAACACTTAAATCGGGTTAAAATCCACTAAAAAATCTGGGAAATTCTTTAATCATTTTAAATCCCCTGAAATCTTCTAAATATCATTGATATCTTGAATACCCTTTTAAAATCCTTTGATATTTTCTGAAAACTTACGAAATATTTTGAAAACTCTTAAAAAGTTTGAAATCTTTTTAACTACCTTGGAATCTTTTAAAATACCCTAAGCTCTTTAAAATCTTTCAAGGAATCTGTATTATCAACAGAGAATAACAAAAAATTTTAATGTCTTTTCAGACTAGATGGAAATATAAATTAGAATTTATTTTTAAATAATTTTTTTTCTGAAAAAAGATCTCCTTTCGCTCCGCTGGGAATCGAACCACAGAACTTCCGATTGCCGGTCGGGTGCTTTCGCATTAAGCTACTAGAGAGATCGAGAGAAGCAACATTTTTCAGAAAATACACGCAGTACTTTGCTAGATGGTACAACTTAATTGAAATAAATTAATTAATAATAAATTATTTTTAATTCATATCTCCATCTAGTCTGAAAAGACGTTAAAACTTTATGTTATTCTCTGATGATAATACAGATTCCTTGAAAAATTTGATTTGTAGCACCTAGAAAAATAATGCGTGTATTTTCTGAAAAAAGTTTCTTCTCTCGATATCTCTAGTAGTAGCTTAATGGGAAAGCACCCGACCGACAATCGGAAGTTCTGAGGTTCGATTCCCAGCGGAGCGTAAGGAGATCTTTTTTCAGAAATTTTTTTTTTTAAAATACTCTTTAAAATCCTTAAAAATTGATAAAATTCCTCAAATCTGGTGACATTCCTAGTAATCCAACAAAAATCGAGTAAAATTCCGTAAAACATTTCGAAAACTGTTATATCTTTGAAAATTCTTTTAAAATTGGTGAAATCCTGTAAAATCCCAAAAAATCGAATAAAGCGCCTTTAATATCCCTTGAAATCTTCGTCTTTTTGATTTGGTATAAAATCCAACAATTTGGTACAAAATTACTAACATCACACGATTATTTAAGGTATTTAGTTGAAAATTTATGTAATTTGTTACAAATTCGTCGTTTTTGTTGGAAAATTAATCTTCTTGGATAAAAATTTAACTAATTGTTTGAGAATTTATATATTTTCTTGAAAAATTGTCTTTGTTGCTTAAATCCAATTGTTTTCTATATTTTTTATTAAAATCTTTTTTTGTTGAAATATAAACTATACTATTTTACGTTTCAAATTCATCTTTTTAGGTTGAAACTTGAACTACTTTCTTAAAAGTTAATTTTTTTTGGTTCAAGATATGAAGATTCAAATTTTGGTTGAAAATTCGTTTTTTTTTTGGGTTAAGAAGTAATTTTTTGCAATTTTTTTTTTTTTTTTGAAAATTTAACTGATTTGTTGGAAATTAACTTTTTGTTATAAATTCATATTCTTCGGGTTTTTGATTTGAAAATTCAACAATTTGGTATAAAATTCAACTACTTGGCACATAATTAAATTGTTTTGTAAAAAGTTCATTTTTTTGGTTAAATATTCCTAATTTAAGTTGAAAATTATTTTTTTTTTATTAAAAAGTAACTTTTTACTTTTAACTTTTTTTAAATGTATATATTTTGTTACAAATTAAACTGATTAATGGTATTTTTTTGTAAATTAATATTCTCGGGTTAAAAATTCAATTGTTTTATAGAAACTTCGTCTTTTTTGCTTGAAAATTTAACAATCTTGTATAAAATTCAACTATTTGGTACAAAATTAAACTGTTTTGTAGAAATTTAATTTTTTTTATTGAAAATTAATTCTCCTTAATAAAATTTGAACCAACTTCACATCTATTGTTCGAAGTATTTAGTTGAAAATTTATGTCATTTGTTAAAAATTCGTCTTTTTTAGTAGTAAATTAATCTTCTTGGTTGGAAATTCAACTATTTTTATGTATTTTGTTGAAAATTCGTCTTGTTTGGTAGAAAATCATTTTTTTTTAAGTTCAAGTAGAAAATTCGTCTTTATTAGTTTAATCAACTTTTTTGTATTATTTATTAAATTATTTTTTTTTAGATACATACTATTCCACTTTTCATTGAAAAAATAAATTTTTAGGTTGAAAATTCAAACGCTTTCGTTAAAAGATTCATAATTCTAATTGAAAATTCATTTTTTTTTTGTTTAACAAGTAATTTCTTATCTGAAAATTTAACTAGTTTGTTGAAAATTCAACTAGATAGTTGTAAATTAACTTTTTTGTTGAAAACTCATATTCTCGGGTTGACAATTCAATTGTTTTATAGAAAATTCGTCTTTTTGGCTTCAAAATGCAGCAATTTGGTACAAAATTAAACTGTCTTGTAGAAAATTATTTGTTTTTTTAAATTAAAATTAATTCTCCTCAATGAAAATATATCTACTCCATTCATAGTTAAAAATTCTTCTTTTTTGTTTAATTCAACTATTTAGTTATAAAATGTTAGAAACGAAAAAAAAATTAAACTAAAAATTAAAAAAAAAAATTGGATTAACATCACATCTATTGTTAAAAATATTTAGTTGAAAATTCAACAACTTGGTTAAAAATTTATTTATTTGGTTGATTTCCTTTTATTTCTGGTAAAAAATTAATCTTGGTTGAAAATTCGTCTTTTTTGATAGAAAAACAATTTTTTTTAGAAATAAAAATCAAGTACTTCGTTGAAAATTCGTTTTTGCTGGTTAAATCCAGCTGCTCGTTTTATTTTTTATTGAAATATTTTTTTGTTTAAAATTGAACCTCTTCGTTGAACTACTTTCTTAAGTTTCATTTTTTTTTTATTCAAAATTCATAATTCTAGTTGAAAATTCGTTATTTTTTTGTTAATTTAACTGAATGGTTGTAAATTAACTTTTTTTGTTGGAAATTCATATTCTCGGGTTAAAAATTCAATTTTTGTATAGAAAGTTCAACAATTTGGTTTTGTTCGTCAACAAAAATGTCTTTGTAGACAATTAGTTTTTTTTATTATTGAAAATTAATTCTCCTAAATCAAAAAACTGCATTTATGGTTAAAAATTGTTCTTTTTTGGTTTAATTTTACTATTTAGTTATAAAATGTTCGAAACGAAAAAAATATTAACTAAAAATTTTAAAAATAAATAAATTTGGACGAACATCCAGTCCATTGTTAAAAATATTTTATTTGTTAAAAATTCGTCTTTTTGGTTGAAAATTCAACTATTTAGTTGAAAATTTATGCACTTTGTCGAAAATTCGTCTTTTTTGGAAGAAAATAAATTTTTTGGTAAAATCCAAAATTAAAATTTAACTTTTCTGTCGGAAATTCAAATGTTTTATAGAAAATTCGGCCTGTTGGCTTAAAAAATAAACAATTTAGTATAAAATTCATCTATTTGGTATAAAATTGAATTGTCTTGTTGAAAATTCGTTTTTCTATTAAAAATTAATTCTTCTCAATGAAAATATATCTACTACATTTATGGTTAAAAGTCGTTCTTTTTTTGGTTTAATTCAACTATTTAGGTAGAATATGTTAGAAACAAACAAAAATTAACCAAAAATTTAAAAAATAAAATTTGGACTAACATCACATCCATTGTCTTTTTTGGTAGAAAATCAATAAAATAAAATCCAGTATTTTGTTGAAAATTCGTTTTTGTTGGTTAATTAACAAGTAATTTCTTAACTGGAAATTCTAGTATTTTGTTGAAAATTTAACTGAATGGTTGTAAATTAACTTTTTTGTTGGAAATTCATATTCTCGGGTTGAAAATTAAATTTTTTTTATAGAAAATTCGTCTTTTTGGTTTGAAAATTCAACAATTTAGTATAAAATTTAACTATTTGGTACAAAATTAAACTGTCTTGTAGACAATTAGTTTTTTTATTATTGAAAATTCTCTTCAATGAAAAAACTACATTTATGGTTAAAAATGGTTCTTTTTTGGTTTAATTTTACTATTTAGTTATAAAATGTTAGAAACGAAAAAAATTTTAAAAATTAAATTTCGACTAACAACACATCCACTGATCAAAATATTTAGTTGGAAATTTATTTTATTTGTTACAAATTCGTTTTTTTTTTTTTTTTTTTTGGTTGAAAATTCAACTAATTGGTTAAAATTTTATGTTTTTTGTTGAAAATGATTTATTTCTGGTAGAAAATTGATCTTCTTGGTTGAAAATGTATGTTCTTGAAAATTCGTCTTTGTTGGTTAAACCAGCTGCTTATATTATTTTTTATTAAAATATAAATTTTTTTTTTTAAATACAAACTATTCCATTTTTCGTTGAAAATTTATCTTTTTAGGTTGAAAATTGAACCCCTTCGTCGAAAGTTGAGATATTTTCTTAAAAGTTTCAGTTTTTTATTGAAGATTCATTCTAGCTGATTCTATTTGAAAATTCGTTTTTTTTTTGTTAAAAAGTAATTTCTCAACTAAAAATTCAACTATTATGTTAAAAATTTAACTGAATGGTTGTAAATTAATTTTTTTATAAAGAAAATTCGTATTTTTGGCTTGAAAATTCAACAATTTAGTATAAAATTCAACTATTTGATATAAAATTAATTCTCAATGAAAATGTATATACTACATTTATGGGCAAAAAAAATTCGTTTTGGTTTAATTCAACTATTTAGTTACAAAATGTTAGAAAAGAAAAAAATATTAACTAAAAATTTTAATTTGGACTAAGATCACATCCATTCGCTAAAAAAATTTTCGTTAAAATTCGTTAAAAATTCGCTTTTTATTGAAAATTCAACTAAATGGTTAAGAATTTATGTAATTTGTTGCAAATGATTTATTTATGGTAGAACATTGAGAAAAATTGAAAATTCGTCTTTGTTGGTTAAATCCAGCTGGTTTTATTTTATTTTTTATTAAAATATATTTTTTTTTTTGAAATACAAACAATTATATTTTTCGTTGAAAATTTATCTTTTTAGGTTGAAAATTGAATCCCCTCGTTGAAAGTTAAACTACTTTTTTTTAAAGTTTCAGTTTTTTATCGAAGATTCATAATTCTAGCTGATTCTAGTTGAAAATTTGGTTTTTTTTTTTTTTTTTTTTTTTTTTTTTTGTTAAGAAGTAATTTCTCAACCGAAAATTTAACTATTATGTTGAAAATGTAACTGAATGGTTGTAAATTAACTTTTTTAAAAAGAAAATTCGTATTTTTGGCTTGAAAATTCAACAATTTAGTATAAAATTCAACTATTTGATACAAAATTAAACTGTTTTGCAGAAAATTAGTTTTTTTTTCTTAAAAATTAATTCTCCTCAATGAAAATGTATCTACTACATTTATGGGTACAAAAAAATTATTTTTGGTTTAATTCAATTATTCAGTTACGAAATATTAAAAACAAAAAAATATTAACTAAAATTTAAAAAAAAAAATTTGGACGAACATCAATGAAAATATATTTACTACATTTATGGTTAAAAATTGTACTTTTTTTGGTTCAATTCAACTATTTAGGTAGAAGATGTTAGAAACAAACCAAAATTAAATAAACATTTAAAAAATAAAATTTGAACTAACATCACATCCATTGTTAAAAATATTTAGTTGAAAATTTATTTTACTTGTTAAAAATTCGTCTTCTTTGGTTGAAAATTCAACGACTTGGTTAAAAATTTATGTATTTTGTTGATTTTTTTTTAAATTTCTGGTGAAAAGTTAATCTTGGTTGAAAATTCGTCTTTTTTGGTAGAAAATCAATAAAATAAAAATCCAGTATTTTGTTGAAAATTCGTTTTTGTTGGTTAATTAACAAGTAATTTCTTAACTGGAAATTCTAGTATTTTGTTGAAAATTTAACTGAATGGTTGTAAATTAACTTTTTTGTTGGAAATTCATATCTCGGGTTGAAAATTCAATTGTTTTATAGAAAGTTCGTCTTTTTGGTTTGAAAATTCAACAATTTGGTAAAAAATTAAACTGTCTTGCAGACAATTAGTTTTTTTTATATATTTTTATTAGAAAATCAATTCTCCTCAATGAAAAAACTGCATTTATGGTTACAAATTCTTCTTTTTTGGTTTAATTTTACTATTTAGATCTAAAAGGTTAGAAATGAAAAAAAATATTAACTAAAAATTTTAATTTGGACTAACTAAAAACAAAAAAATATTAACTAATCATTTAAAAAATAAAATTTGGACTATCATCAAATCCATTATTAAAAATATTTAGTTGGAAATTTATTTTATTTGTTAAAAATTCGCCTTTTTTATTGAAAATTCAACTAATTGGTTAAAAATTTAGGTAATTTGTTGAAAATGATTTATTTCTGGTAGAAAATTGATCTTCTTCGTTGAAAATATACGTATTTTCTTGAAATTTCGTATTTGTTGGTTAAATCCAGCTGCTTTTATTACTTTTTAATAAAATAATTTTTTTTTTTTTAAATACAAACTATTCCATTTTTCGTTGAAAATTTATCTTTTTAGGTTGAAAATTGAATTGCTTCGTTGAAAGTTGAACTACTTTTTTAAAAAGTTTTAGTTTTTTTTATTAAAGATTCATAATTCTAGTTGAAAATTCGTTTTTTTTTTGTTTGTTAAGAAGCAATTTCTCAACTAAAATTTAACTATTATGTTGAAAATTTAACTGAATTGTTGTAAATTAACTTTTTTTAAAAGAAAATTCGTATTTGTGGCTTAAAAATTCAACTATTTGATACAAAATTAAACTGTCTTGTAGAAAATAAGTTTTTTTTTCTTAAAAATTAATTCTTCTCAATGAAAATGTATCTACTACATTTATGGGTACAAAAAAGTTCTTTTTGGTTTAATTCAATTATTCAGTTACGAAATATTAAAAACAAAAAAATATTAACTAATCATTTAAAAAATAAAATTTGGACTATCGTCAAATCCATTGTTAAAAATATTTAGTTGGAAATTTATTTTATTTGTTAAAAATTCATCTTTTTTGGTTAAAATAAATTCAATTATTTTGTAAAAAATGTATGTAATTTGTTGAAAATATACGTATTTTCTTGAAATTTCGTATTTGTTGGTTAAATCCAGCTGCTTTTATTTTTTATTGAAATTTTTTTTTTTTTTTGAAATACAAACTATTCCATCTTTCGTTGAAAATTTAGCTTTTTAGGTTGAAAATTGAATCCCTTCGTTGAAAGTTGAACTACTTTTTTTAAATGTTTCAGTTTTTTTTATTGAAGATTTATAATTCTAGCTGATTCTAGTTGAAATTTTTTTTTTTTTTTTGTTAACAAGTAATTTCTCAACTGAAAGTTTAACTGAATGGTTGTAAATTAATATTTTTTTAAAGAAAATTCGTATTTTTGGTTTAATTCAACTATTTAGTTACAAAATGTCGGAAACAACAAAAATATTTAGTTGAAAATTTATTTGATTTGTTAAAAATTCGCCTTTTTTTTAATTGAAAATTTATGTATTTTGTTGAAAATTTGTCTTTTTTGGAAGAAATTCAATTTTTTGGTTAAAACTTCAGTATTTTGTTGAAAATTCATATTCTCGGGTTGAAAGTTTAACTGTTTTATAGAAAATTCGTATTTTTGGCTTATTTAGTACAAAGTTAAACTATATTATAGAAAATAGATTATTTTTTGAAAATTAATTCTCAATGTAAATTTAACTGCTCCATTTTTTGTTAAAAATTGATCTTTTTTGGTTTAAAATGCAACTATTCGGTTAAAAATGAGAAATCACCTTTTTGGATAGAAAATTAATCTTGATTAAAAATTTAATTATTTGGTTGAAAATTCAATTGTTTAGTTGAAAGCTCATATTTTTGGCATTTTTGACATGAAAATAGCGTATCGCGTGTAAATTTTTTCGGAACAGTAGCAAATCAAGTTTTCATTCAATTTCGCGACCAAAAATATTTTTTAAATTTACTCAACAACAAAAAATCCTATCCTTTCAACTCATAAAACGCACCGAAAATTCCAACCTTCCTAAAAATAAATAAGCGCAGGTAAATCGAGATAAATCCTTAATAATAAAACATAATCTTACCAATAATAATTTATTAAAAGATGATTTCGCGGCGGCGATTAAATATATACACTGAAGGGGTCATAAAACGACGCGTTACTGTAGAAAATACACAAACAAGAACGAGGGACCTTATAAAATCTTGTTACTTCCAGACCAAGTCAGTACATATACTTTCGGGAATAACGTAAAACCAGCGTTGCTCTTGATTGAACAAACATTTATAAATTAATTATCATTAATAATTAAAATACCGAGTAATAATAGAATTTCCATATACAATAAAAGCAATAAGTCTTTTTTTTAGTTGCCAATCTTAAAGGTCAGTAGCTCTCCTGATAAATCAGTAGCAGTGGCAACGCTGCGTAGTACGTTACAGGAGCGGTAAGCGCGTCAGCTGATGATCGATGAAGAAAAAAATGGAAATTCACGTAAAAAAAAAAGTAAAAAATAGACAAGGCATAGTTACGAAGCGTAAAGCTTTTAGAGATTATAAATATCATAGTCAATATCATCGAATAAATCTGCAAAATCTAATTATCGTCTACTTCGGCCTCTTGTTCTTCGTCAAATTCGGCATCCTCATCAGCGGTAGCCTCCTGGTATTGCTGGTATTCGGACACCAAGTCATTCATGTTCGATTCAGCTTCCGTGAATTCCATCTCGTCCATACCTTCTCCCGTGTACCAATGCAAGAAAGCCTTTCTCCTGAACATGGCGGTGAACTGTTCAGAGATTCGCTTAAACAACTCCTGGATGGCGGTCGAGTTTCCAATGAAGGTGGCGGACATTTTCAATCCACGGGGTGGGATGTCACAGACGGCTGTCTTCACGTTGTTTGGAATCCATTCAACAAAGTAGGAGCTGTTCTTGTTCTGGATATTCAACATCTGCTCATCAACTTCCTTCATCGACATCCTTCCTCTGAAGATGGCGGCGACCGTGAGGTACCTGTAGAAATATTTATGTGGTTAATACATTATCTGTCTACAAATGTATTATGAAATACCACGACCCAGAATGGCACAATGTGAAAGAAAGTGGCTGAGTTTGAAAAAAATTCAAAATATTCCCCCGATTTCGGTACAAAAAACGAGCGAATTTAGAAGAATTTGATCAAATACCTAAGAATTCAATAAAGTGAGTTTAAAATACTTCAGGATTAATTAAAAAAATTAGAATTAAAAAAATCCTGAGAATTCAAATTTTTTTTGGTTTAAAGAATTCAGGATAAATTAATTTGAAAAATCCATAATAATCTACTGAAAAAAATCCAAAATATTCCACAGATTTCGAAAAAATTGAGCGAATTTAGAAGGATTCAAAAGAATTTTAAGTGTTTAAATCCACTTCATTCGGTAGAATTGAATGAATTTAGATGCATTCAAGTAAATTCAAAAGAATTAAGCAAAACTTTAAAAAAAAATTCGGAGAATTCAAAATTTTGTTTGTTCAAGGAATTCAGGATAAATTCATTTAAAAAATCCAAAATATTCCACAGATTTCGAAACAAATTGAGCAAATTTACAAGAATTCAAAAGAATTTTACTAAAAAAAATTCTCAAGTTTAAATCCATTTAATTGGGCAGAATTGAGTAAATTTGGACGAATTTAAGTAAATTCAAAAGAATCAAGCGAGAATTAAAAAAACTCCAGAGAATTCCAAAGAATTATTATTATTTTTTTTTTTTAAGAATTCAGGATAAATTAATATTAAAAACCCAAAATATTTCACTTATTTCGGGAAAAATTGAGCGAATTTAGAAGAATTCAAAAGAACTTGATAAAATACCTAAGAATTCAACACGGCGAGTTTAAAATACTTTAGGGTTACTTAGAAAAACAATTTTTTAAGTGTTTAAATCCACTTCATTGGGTAGTATTGAATGAATTTAGATGCATTCAAGTAAATTCAAAAGAATTAAGCGAAAGTTTAAAAAATCCTGAGAATTCAAATTTTTGTTTGTTTAAAGAATTGAGGATAAATTAATTTGAAAAATCCAAAATAATCTACTGAAAAAACAATTCAAAATATTCCACAGATTTCGAAAAAAATTGAGCGAATTTAGAAGAATTCAAAAGAATTTTAGTAACAAAAATGTCAAGTTTAAATCCATTTAATTGGGCAGAGTTTAGTAAATTTAGATGATTTCAAGTAAATTCAAAAGAATTAAGCGAGGATTAGAAAACTCAAGAAAATTCCAAAGAATTTTTGTTGTTTGTTGAAGGATTCACGATAAATTAATATTAAAAACCCAAAATATTCCACTGATTTCGGGAAAAATTTGAAAAATCCAAAATAATCTCAGGGTGTCCAGCGATTCTTAGAAAGAAAATTCAAGGTATTTTCCAGGTTTTCCAGGTCAAGAAATCAAGTTTTTCCAGGTCTACTTTTTTACATCAAATAATGAAATAGCCGTTTTTTATACATGCAAAAAATGAGCCATTTCATTTTTTATTGGCCAACAGTATCCAAAGAACGCTTTTGAAATGTTTGTGAATTCGTTGAAATCTGTTGAAGTATTTAAAATCTTTGTGAAATCTTTAAAAATCTTTTGGAATGTTAAAAAAATTGTTGTAAAACCTTTGAAATCTTTGTGAAATCTTTTGAAATCATTATGAAATCTATGAAATATTTGCGAAATTATTCTTTGTTTGTGAAATCTTTTGTGTTCGTTTGAAATCATTGAAATCTTTTCAAATCTTCTCAAATTTGTGGAAACCTTTTGAAATCGTTTAAAATGTTTGAAATGGTATGAAATATAGTGTCTTTTGTTGAAATTCTTCAAGTCTTTTGAAATCCTCATGAATTCCTTAGAATATTTGTGAAATATTTTTTATTCGTTTGAAATCATTGAAATATTTTTAAATCTTTACGAAATATTCGAAAAAATTTGGAAATAGTTAAAAATCTTTTGAATGTTTTGAAATCTTTGAAATTCTTGAAAACTTTTGAAATCCTTATGAATTCTTTGAAATATTTGTAAAATCTTTCTGAAATCTTTTGTAGTAATTTAAAATCAATTAAATATTTAAAATCTTCGTGAAATCTTCAGAAAAATGTCGAAATCGTTTAAAATCTTGAAATGTTTTGAAATCCTTATTAATTCTTTGAAATCTTTGCAATTTTTTGAAATCTTTGAAATATTTGTGAAATCTTTTGTATTCGTTTGAAATCAGTGAATTATTTAAAATTCTTGTGAAATATTTTTAAATCATCTGAAAAATGTTGAAATCCTTTTAAAATCTTTGAAATCTGGTGTACTGTACCCTTTTTGAAATCTTTGAAATTCTTGTATTTTTTAAAAATCTTTAATAAATTTTTTATGAAATCTTTATATTCATTTAAAATCATTTGAAATATTGAAAATCTTTGTGAAATATTTTGAAATCTTCTAAACAATGTTGAAATCGTTTAAAATCTTCGAAATTTTTTGAAATCTTTTGAAATCCTTATTAATTGTTTGAAATATTTGTGAAATATTTTTAAATATTCTAAAAAAATTTGAAATCGTTTAAAATCTTTGAAATTTTTTTAAATCTTTGAAATCTGATGTACTGTACCCTATTTGAAATCTTTGAAATTCTTGTTTTCTTTAAAATCTTTATGAAATTTTTCATGAAATTCCTGAAATATTTGTGACATTTTTCTGAAATCTTTTGTATTAATTTGAAATCATTAAAATATTTGAAATCTTCTAAAAAATTTTGAACTCGTTTCAAAGCTTTGAAATGTTTTGAAATCTGGTTTACTATACCCTTTTTAAAATCGTTACAATCTTTGTAAAATGTTTGGAAATATTTGTCAAATCTTTCTTAAATTTTTGTTTGTGAAACCTTTCGTATTCGTTGAAATCATTGAATTATTTCAAATCATATGGCCATGGCTCATTCTAATTCTGAAACTGAATTAACATCGAAATTTTCAACTAATAATTTTTATAATTTGTAAATTGAATATCGCAAAGAAATGTATACATTAACATTCTGTATTAGCACAGAAGAAATAAAAAAATTATAGAATTATTCACAATATTAAAGTTTGTTAATGGTAATCTATAAAATAATTGGCACCAGTCTAGAAAAGGTGCCTCGAAATCTATTTATTCTGTAATGAACAAAAGATAAATTTTATCTTGATAAATAAAAAACTTTTCAGTAGCAATATTTCTTCTAAACAAGATTTTTCTTTCAAAATAGACTAAAAGATTTTAATTACTTTTCACATTTCAATAAAATAACTGTTTTGAAAGCAACAAAAAATTCAAATTCAAGGTTCTCGTGAAAAATTCAAGGAGGTTTCCAGGTTTTCAAGGTTTGAAAAAAATCAAGGAGAATTCCAGGTTTTCAAGGTTTTTCAAGGTCGCTGGACACCCTGAATCTACTGAAAAAAATCCAAAATATTCCACAAATTTCGAAAAAAATTGAACGAATTTAGAAGAATTCAAAAGAATTGTACGGAACTATCTATGAATTCAAGGTGAGTTTCAAAGACTTCAGGGGAAATTAAAAAAAAATCAAGTTTAAATCCATTTACTTGGGCAGAATTGAGGAAATTTACATGAATTCAAGTAAATTTAAAAGAATTAAGCGAGAATTAGAAAACTCAAGAAAATTACAAAGAATTATTCCTTTTTGATAAGAATTCAGGATAAATTAATATTGAAAACCCAAAATATTTCACTGATTTCGGGAAAAATTGAGCGAATTTAGAAGAATTCAAAAGAATTTGATAAAATACCTAAGAATTCAACGCGGTGAGTTTAAAATACTTTAGGGTTACTTAAAAAAAAAAAAAAAATTTTAAGTGTTTAAATCCACTTCATTGGGTATTATTGAATGAATTTAGATGCATTCAAGTAAATTCAAAAGAATTAAGCGAAAGTTTTAAAAAATCCTGAGAACTCACAATTTTTATGTTTAAAGAATTCAGGATAAATTAATTTGAGAAATCCAAAATAATCTACTGAAAAAATATAAAAAATATTCCACAGATTTCGAAAAAATTGAGCGAATTTAGAAGAATTTAGAAGAATTCAAAAGAATTTTATTAACCAAAAATTTCATGTTTAAATCCATTTAATTGGGCAGAATTGAGTAAATTTGGACGAATTTAAGTAAATTCAATAGAATCAAGCGAGAATTAAAAAAACTCAAGAGAATTCCAAAGATTTTTTTTTTAAGAATTCAGGATAAATTAATATTAAAAACCCAAAATATTCCACTGATTTTGGTAAAAATTGAGCGAATTTAGAAGAATTCAAAAAAACTTCATACAATACCTAAGTGTTCAAAAGATGAGTTTAAGAGTTCAGGCTGAATTAAAAAAAAAAAATTAAGTTTAAATCCATTTAATTCGGCAGACTTGAGTAAATTTAGATGAATTCAAGTAAAGTCAAAAGAATCACGCAAGAATTAAAAAAACTCAAGACAATTCCAAAGAATAATTTTTTGTGTGTGTGAAGAATTCAGGATGAATTAATATTACAACCCTAAAATATTCCGATTTCGGAAAAAAAACGAGCGAATTTAGAAGAATTAAAAAGAGTTTGATAAGCAAGGTGAGTTTAAAATACTTTAGGGTTACTTGAAAAAAAACACAAATTTTTAAGTGTTTAAATCCACTTCATTGGGTAGAATTGAATGAATTTAGATGCATTCAAGTAAATTCAAAAGAATTAAGCGAAAGTTTACAAAAATCAAGATAATCCCAAATTATTATTTCTTAAAGACTTCAGGATAATGTAATTTGAAAAATCCAAAATAATCTACTGAGAAAAATCCAAAATATTCCACAAATTTCGGGAAAAATTGAGCGAGTTGAGTTTCAAAAACTTCAGTATAAATTTATATTAAAAACCCAAAATATTCCACTGATTTCGGAAAAAAATCTCGAAAAAACGTGAATAATCCATTTAATTGGGTATAATTGATTGAATTTAAATGAATTCAACTACATTCAAAAGAATTCAGGGAGAGTTAAAAAATCAAGAGAATTCCAAAGAATGTATTTTTTTAAGAATTGAGGATAAATAAATTTGACAAATCCAAAAATTTCACTAATTTCGGTAAAAATTGAAGTTAGTAATTTAAAAGAATTCAAAGTAAGTTTAAAAGATTTCTGGGGGAATAAAAGAAAAATTATTCCATTTAACTGGACAGAATTGATGAATTTAAATGAATTGCAACGAATTTGGCGCAATCTAAAAAAATCAAGAGATTTCAAAAGAATTAAATTCTTTAAGTATTGAGTATAACGTAATTTGAAAAATTCAAAATATTCCCATAATTTCTGTAAAAATTGAGGTAATTTAGAAGAATTCAAAAGAATTTGGTAAAATGCCTAATAATTCAAGGATAGTTTCAAAGATTTCAGGGTGAATTATAATTTTACAAAATTTTAAGTTTAAATCGATTTCATTGGGTATAATTAGGTGAATTAATATTAATTCAATTACATTAAAAACAAGCTAAAGTTTAAAAAAATCAATAGAATTCCAAAGAATTAATTTTTTTAAGAATTCAGGATAAATTAATTTTAAAAATCCAAAATATTCCACTGATTTAGGTAAAAACTGAGCGGATTTAAAAGAATTCAAATGAATTTGATAATACACAAACAAGTCAAGGTGATTTGAAAGACTTCAGGGGGAATTAAAAAAATTAAATTCAAATCCATTTTAATTGGGTAGAATTGAGTGAATTTAGATGAATTCAAGTAAATTCAAAGAGATAAGCGAGATAACAAAATTAAGAGAATTTCAATTAATTTTTTTTTTAAGAATTCGTGTAAATTAATTTAAAAAATTCAAAATCTACTAAAAAAATCCAAAATATGCCACTGATCTCGGAAAAAATGAGCGAATTCAGAAGAATTTGTTAAAACGCCTAAGAATTCAAGATGAGATTAAAAGGCTTCATGGTGAATTAAAAACAAAAAACTTTTTGAATTGATTCAATTGTGTAGAATTAAGTGAATTGAGATAAATTCAAGTGAATTTAAAAGAATTCAGCGATAGTTAAAAACAATCGAAAGAATTCCAAAGAATTAAACAGTTTTGTAAAAAATGCAAGATAAATTAATAAATATTCAGGGTAAATTAAAAAAAATTACAAATAAATAAAGAATATATTTAAAAAATTAAATATAAAAAAGCTGAACACTATTCTTAAATTAAGAGTTAAATTATTTTTATTTAAAATAGTTTAAAAATCTTTAAAATGCATCCAAATTTTATTTCAATATCTTGAAAAATCTACATGGTTTACATTTTTTCATATTTGAAATTAATTTTTGTCAGATCTTCTTCTAAACATCTTTTAAAATGATTCGAATTGTTCTTAAATTTTTTTTTAAATCCTGCCAAATGAAAAAAAATTCCTTAAAATCTTCCACATTCATTTTTGACAATTTTATAAATCTTTTTAAATATTCTCTTGAAATTAATTTCTCAAAACAAAAAATCCTTTTCAATTTTCCTAGGAATTGTAAGGAAATGTTCTTTATTTTTTTAAAGCCTTTCAGAATTCTTAAAAAGCTTCTAAATTTTTTCTTCGAAATCTGAAAAAATCTATATTTTGTTTTAAATTAGGTCGTGGGCAATTTGTACCGAAATTTCGGTACGAATACCCGGATTTTTTGGTACACGTAGACATTTCGTTTAAATTATTTGAATTTTTTTCAAAGAATAATAGGCGTTCAATTGTTATTTATACATCAAAATTCAACAATTTGCCTTACAAATTAAGTGTTTTTTTTTTAAATAGAACAATTAGAAATGTAACGTTCAAAGTTTAGTTTTTTTTTGTTTTTAATTTTGAATATTTGATTTGAAAATCAGTAATTACTGATTTTAAATAAATAGTCAGATATTTCTAAATATTAAGCAATTGTTCTTTTTCTTAATTAAAAAATTTCAAATTATTAGACTGAAACAATAGTTGAAATTTAATAAAAGCCTTTAATTATGAATATATTTTTTTGAAGTTATTTAAAAATTGAAAATAGTTTATAAAGTTTAAATCGGACGTTTACATCTTGTTTAACTAATAAGACTTTCCAATTGAATCAGTTTCATTTTTAACGTTAAAATCTGGAAATTCTAAAATTGTGAACTGATTCCGAATCGTCTTGTAAAATCAATTATTATTCACTTCTTAATCCTGAAAGTGCAGTTCAATTTTAAAAATCATTAATTAATTTATATTCACGATTAAAAATTAAAATGGAACATTTTTAAAGTGAACGATTTTCGAATTACGCATTCTAAATTGAATGGTATCATAATTGAAAAAGATAACAATTTAACTAGGAATCTGTGTTATCGTCAGAGAATAACAGAAATTTTTAACGTCTTTTCAGACTATATGAAAATCGAAAGTTCTGAGGTTCAATTCCTAGCGGAGCGAAAGGAGATCTTTTTCCGGAAAAAATTAATTAAAATCCTCTGAAATCCCTTGAAATTTATAAAATCTCGTGAAATTCCTAGTATCCCACCAAAAATTCCGTGAAAAAGCTTTGAGAATTCCTTTAAAAAAAAAATCTTTGAAATCCTGTAAAATCCCATAAAATTTCTGAAATCCTACGAAATTTATTGAAAACCCTTAAAAAAATTCGAAATCCCGTTTAAGTTCTTGGAATTTTCTAAAATACCTCACTCTTTAAAATCCTCTGAAATCCATTGAAATTTATAAAATTTCTTAAATCTCGTAAAATCCCTAGGAATGTTTGAAATCCCGTGAAATCCCATAAAATCTAATAAAGCCCCTTGAAATCTTTTTAAATCGCCTGAAAGTTTTTAACTCCCTCGAAATCTTTAAAATCTGTTGAAATCCACTAAAATCTTTTAAAAACCCTTGACTTCTGTGGAAATCCTCGGATATATATCCTTTTAAACATCACTGATATCCTGGATGACCTTTTAAAATACAACGAAATTTTCCGTAATCCTACCAAATTTTTTTTGAAAACCCTCACAAATTTTTAAATCTCGCTAAATTTTTCGAAATCTTTTAAAATACCTTAAATTCTTTAAAATCCTCTACAATCCTCGGAAATCCCTTGAAATTTATAAAATCTCCTAAATCTTGTGAAATCCCACAAAATAAACAAAATCTTGAAATGTGTGGTATCTTTAAAAAATTATGAAATCTTTAAACTCCCATAAAATCCGATAAAGATCCTTTAAATCTTCTAAAAAATTCTAATAATTTTTAAATCCCTGGAAATTTTTAAAAATCCCCTAAAAGTTGTTAAATCCCTCGAAATCACTGGAAAACTCTCCAATCTTTTTAAATCCCTTGGAATCTTTTAAAATATCCTAAGCTCTTTAACATTCTCTGAAATCCCTTGAAGTTTATAAAATCTC
>CAKNYM010051218.1:31344-63717 GCA_932195095.1 Andricus curvator | reverse complement strand
TAAGCTCTTTAACATTCTCTGAAATCCCTTGAAGTTTATAAAATCTCTCAATTCATAATAATAATCTATTAAACAATAATAATCTATTAAACAATAAAAATCCCGTAAAAAATCTTCAAACCTGTAGTATCTTTAAAAATTCTTTAAATCTTTGAAATCCCTTAAAATCTCATAAAGACCCTTGGAATCTTTAAAAATATCCTTATAGTTTTGAAATCCCTGGAAAATTTTAAAAATACCCTAAAATTTTTCAAATCCCTCGAAATCTATGAAATCTCTCCAATCTTTTTAAATCCCTTGATACCTTTGAAATGTCATTGACCATAAACTATTATCTTCAAAATCCTTTGCATTTTTCTGAAATTCATTGAAAGCCTTTAAAAATGTTGAAATCTCGTTAAATTCTTTGGAATCTTTTGAAATACCCTTAACGCTTTAAAATCTTTTGCAATTTACAAAATCTCTAAAATCTTGTGAAATCCCTAGTAATTCCACAAAAATAAAAAAAAATCCCGTAAAACATCTTGAAATCTGTAGTATCTGAAAAGACGTTAAATATTTTCTGTTATTCTCTAATGATAATACAGAATCCTTGAAAAAATGTAACTTATACCATCTAGCAAAATAATGCGTCTATTTTCTGAAAAAAGTTTCTTCTCCCGATCGCTCTAGTAGCTTAATGGGGAAACACCCGACCGGCAAAAGGAAGTTCTGTGGTTCGGTTCCCAGTGGAGCGAATAGAGAAGATCTTTTTTCAGAAAAAAAATTAATCAAAACATTTTAACTAATTATTTTTAAAAACGGTTGAAATCAAAGTGTGACAGGTTTTTTCCCCTAAAAATTTGTAAAATTCCCAGTCAATAAATAAATTCACAGTCATTTCCCAGTTTCCCGTTCCAGCGGCCATCCTGGACGAATAGAGGACTCTGTGATCCCTAAAACTGTGACTACAGTAAGTCCCAACATACCTTCCGTGTCGTGGGTCACATGCCGCCATCATGTTCTTAGCATCAAACATTTGTTGCGTCAATTCCGGAACAGAGAGTGCTCTGTATTGTTGGCTTCCCCGGGACGTCAGGGGTGCGAATCCGGGCATGAAGAAGTGGAGTCGGGGGAAGGGAACCATGTTGACTGCGAGTTTCCTAAGATCAGCGTTGAGCTGACCAGGGAACCTCAAGCAGGTGGTGACACCGGACATGGTGAGGGATACGAGATGGTTTAGATCTCCGTAGGTGGGTGTGGAAAGTTTAAGGGTGCGGAAGCAAATGTCGTAGAGAGCTTCATTGTCGATACAGTAAGTTTCGTCTGTGTTTTCAACAAGTTGATGGACTGATAGGGTTGCGTTGTAGGGTTCAACGACTGTGTCTGATACTTTGGGAGATGGGACGACCGAGTAGGTGTTCATTATTCTGTCGGGGTATTCCTCACGGATTTTCGAGATGAGGAGGGTTCCCATTCCGGATCCGGTACCACCTCCTAGAGAGTGGGTGAGCTGGAATCCCTGGAGACAATCGCAGCTTTCTGCCTCTTTCCTGACGACATCGAGAACCGAGTCTACTAATTCGGCTCCCTCTGTGTAGTGACCTTTCGCCCAGTTGTTTCCGGCTCCGGATTGACCAAAGACGAAGTTGTCGGGGCGGAAGATTTGCCCGAATGGACCGGATCGGACAGAGTCCATGGTTCCGGGCTCCAAGTCGACGAGGATGGCTCGGGGCACATATTTGCCTCCGGAAGCCTCATTGTAGTAGACGTTGATTCGCTCTAGCTGGAGGTCAGAGTCTCCATGGTATGCACCAGTCGGGTCGATGCCATGCTCGTCACTGATGATCTCCCAAAACTGTAAAAGAATGCAATCTTAGACTTCGAGGAATCTGGTAGTCTTTTCTTAAAATATATGACTTATATCCTAGGATTCATAACAGATGTTGTACAACAAAATAGAGGTGATGGTTTTAAACAAAGCGAACATTTTTAGGTAAAGAAGAAAATGAAACAGCATAGGTAACCTAGGTAACTCTGACCAGAGATCATAACATTTTTTCCTAAAAAGACTGCACTCAATAATTCCAAGAAAAAAGAAATAACGTCCACAAAATAGTTAAATTTTCAATCAGAGTGATGAATTTTCAACAAAAAATTGAATAGATAAATTATTAGTTGAAAAAATTTACTTTGCAATCCAAGAGATGAATTTTTAACTAAACTGATGCAATATGCAACTGGATTAGTTTTAAGTTAAAAAGTAAATTTTTAACAAAAACGATGAATTTTCAACAAAATGATGAATATGTGACTGTAATAGTCCAATTTTCAACCAAAAAAGAAGAAATTTCAACAAAAGAAGTATATTGTCAACAAAACAAATGCATTTTCAACGAGAAGATAAATTTTCAACCAAAAATGGAATGAGTTTTTAGTAACAAAAAAATGATTTTTCAACCAAAGAGATGAATTTGATAAAATTTGACTAATCCAGTTGCATATTCTATCATTTTAATTAATAATTCATCTCTTTCGTTGAAATATTTGTTTATTTTTACTAAAAATTTATCTATTCAATTTTTGGTCGAAAATTTATTTTCTCTCGTTGAAAATTCATCTCTTTTGTTGAAATTTCGTATTTTTGGTAGAACACTAATCTGTTGATCCAACTACTATTTCGTTAAAAATTCAAGAATTTGGTAGGAAATTAAACTATTTTGTCGAACAACGATCTTTTTAACTGAAAATTCTACTATTTGGTTGAAAATTTGTCTTTTTGGTAGAAAATAAATCTTCTGGGTTGAAAATTAATTTCTTTGGTTAAAAATGCATCTCTTTTGGTATAAAATTAATCTTCTGGGTTGAAAATTCGTCTTTTTGGTAGAAAATTAATCTTATTGGTTGAAAATTTATTTTCTTTTTTTAGTTAAAAATTTATTTTTTTGTTATTGAAAATTCCTCTTTTTGGTAGAAAATTCGTCTTTTTGATAGAAAATTAATCTTTTGGGTTGAAAATTAATTTCTTTGGCTCAAAATTTATCTCTTTTGGTCAAAAATTAATCGATCAATTAATGTTGCATATTCTAAGTTCAAAAATAAATTTTTAACCAAAAAGATGAATTTTCAACAAAATAGTTAAATTTTTAATGAAAGTAATGAATATGCAAATAAATGATAAATCTGTAACTGGAGTAACTGAATTTTCAACCAAGAAGATTAATTTCCGAAGAAAATTCAACAAAATAAATTAATTTTCAACGAGAGAAGGTAAATTTTCAACTAAAAATTGAATAGATCCATTTTTAGCAACAAAAAAAATATTTTTGTTTTTCAACCAAAGAGATGAATTTTTTACTAAAATAATAGAATATGCAACTGGATTAGTTAAATTTTAGGTTTAAAATTAAATTTTTAACCAAAAAGATGAATTTTATACAAAATAGTTTTAAAAAATTCAATCAAAAGGTTGAATTTTCAAATAAATGATCAATCTTCTGAAACACTTGCATTTTAAACAAAAAAGATGAATTTTCAAGTAAAATTATGAATATGTAACTGGAAAAGTCCAATTTTCAACCAAAAAAGAAGAAATTTCAACAAAATAAATGAAGTTTCAACGAGAGAAGATATAAATTTTCAACCAAAAATGGGATGAATTTTTAGTAAGAAAAAAAATTATTTTTTAACTAATCCAGTTGCATATTCTATCAGTTTAGTTAAAACTTCATCTCTTGCGTTGAAAACTAATTTTTTACTAAAAATGTATCTATTCAATTTTTGGTCGAAAATTGATCTTCTCTCGTTGAAAATTCATTTATTTTGTTGAAAGCTCGTCTATTTTGGTCGAAAATTAATCTACTTGGTTGAAAATTTTACTATTCCAGTTACAGACTGATCATTTTAGTTTAAAATTAATCTTTTTTGTTTAAAATTCAACTCTTCCAGATGATTGATCACTTATTTGAAAATTCATCACTTTGAAAATTTAACTATTTTGTTTCAAATTCATCTTTTTGGCTAAAAATTTACTTTTGAAGGTAAAATTTAGATAATCCAGTTGCATATTCTGAGTTAAAATATAAATTTTTAACCAAAAAGATGAATTTTCAAGAAAATAGTTAAATTTTCAATTAAAGTAATGAATTTGCAAATAAATGATAAATCTTCTAGAACAGTTGAATTTTAAACAAAAGATATAATCATTTTTAATTAAATTGATAAATGAATTTTCAACAAGAGAAGATAAATTTTCAACCAAAAATTGAAGATAATTTTTTAGTTTGAAAAATAAATTTTTAACCAAAAAGATGAATTTGCAACAAAATAGTTTTAAAAAATTTCAATCAAAGAAATGAATTTCAAATAAATGATCAATCTTCTAGAACAGTTGAATTTTAAACAAAAAAGATGAATTTTCAAATAAAATGATGAATCTGTAACTGGAATAGTCGAATTTTCAACCAAGAAGATTAATTTTCTACCAAAAAATACGAAATTTCAACAAAATAGATGAATTTTCAACGAGGGAAGATAAATTTTCAACCAAAAATTGAATAAATATTGCTTTATTTAAAAAAAAATTATTTTTCAACCAAAGAGATGAATTTTTAACTAAAATGATTTAATATGCAACTGCATTAAATTTTAATTTAAAAAAAAAATTAACAAAAAAGATGAAGTTTCAACTAAAATTATGAATCTTTAACTGAAATAGATTATTTTTTAACTAAAAAGACTAACAAAATACATGAATTTAGACTAAATAAAATAGATTTTAAACTGAATAGGGAACAATTAAAGTTTCAAAAAAAAAAAAAAAGAAGTTTTCACAAAATAGTTACGTCTTCAACCAATGAGTTATGAATTTTCAATTAAAATTAAGAATCTTTAACTGGAATAGTAACATTTTCAGTAAAAGATAATAAATTTAAAAAAAAACACCGTCTTTCAAAAAAATAGTTAAATTTTCACTTAAAGAAATGAATTTTCTATTAAAATCATGAATCTTTATAAAAAAAATTAATTTTCAACAAAAGAGTTCAACTTTCCACCGAGTAGTTGGATTTTCATCCAAAAAAGGTGAATTCTCAACGAAAAGTGTACTAACCGATATTTGAAACGAAAATATTTTTATTTTAAATTAAAAAAAGTTGAATTCAAAGAAAAAAGATGATTTTCAAAAAAAAAGCTTTTCAACGAAACAGGTAAATCCAGTACTATAAATCTACTTTTACAAATAAAAAAAAACATTCTTATTTATTTTTATGTTAAAATTGAAAACAAATTTAAGCACTCCGTAGAAAAAATTCCCTAACATTTCCAGCTTATCCCCCTGACCTATTATTTAAATGATGAATAATTAATTAATCTTCAATTATAACAAATTAGTGCATAGTTCTCTCATTATTCCTTGTTAATTTGTACCGAAGCAAGTGGCGATTGTATCGGTAAAATTAGCCTCATTAAAATAATTGAAGTAAAAATAGATTATTATTAAAATGAATAATTTACTCTGTTTATTTTCGTTTCAAGTCCACGAAAAATTCTTTAAAAAATTGTACCTTGTCGAAACTGGGTCACATAAATTTGCTAAATACTTTTAAAAGTATTGCTTGATAAAAGAGTAATTCTGAAGATTCCAAATTTGGAGTTTGAAAGTGATTGCAAGAAAGATCTCGTCATGAAAATGCCCAGTAAGAGTTAGGTGGATTCAAGGAACCGGTAAGGGATTACGGTTTTCTTTATTTGGAAGTGTCTTGCCTTCCTACGTACACTCGATATCCTTGGTCACAAAGATTACACAACTTGTATTTTAAAGAGCCTGCAACATTTTTTTTACCCTACTGGCATGAAAATCAATTAAGGCCGATAAATTTTAATTAATGCCAATAAAAAAATGAAGTTTAGTTGAAAAAGTTGACAGTAAGTAACCAATTAACAATAAAAAAAAATTAAATAACATTTGTACAGTTTTTCTATTCCAAGATATTTCACTTAAAATTTATTCAAGGAAAATTTGTTATAAAGGTTATTATTTCAAATTAGGGAGGGTCTAACTACTCTAACTGAACGTACCGAAAAAATGTGGTTATTTGTACCGAATTTTTGCAAAATAGCCCCTTTTTCAATGTTTATTTAAAATATTATTCTTTATTGTATAAACGATTAAAATTCTTATTTATTTATCACGAGCAATAAGAAAATCCAACTTTTTTTGGTTAAAAATTCATTCTTCTAGGTTGAAAAGCCATATATTAAATGTTTTTTTTTTAGAATTCACCTTTGTTATTTAAAAATGTTATTATTTGGTTCAAAAATAATTTATTTTGCTGAAAATTCGTCTTTTTGGCTTGATAATTTAACAACTTGTGTGAAATTTTGTTTCTTTCTTGACGAATAAACTTTTTTGATGGGAAATTCAACTATTTTGTACAATTTTTGGGTTAAATTGTAATCGTCTGGTTAAATATTAATCCGTTTCGGTTAAAAAACAACTTTTTTGTTAAAAAATCACATTTTCGGGTTTAATATTCAACTGTTTTGTAGAAAATTCATATTTTCGGCTCGAAAAATAAACAATTTGGTAAAAAATCTATTATTTTGATTAAAAAGGCAACTGTTTGGTTGAAAATTTATCTGTTTTAGTTTGAGAGTTCAAATATTTTGTTGAAAATTAGTCGTTGTTGGTTAAATCCAACTGTTTTTTATTTTAAGTTAAACATTTTTTGATTTAAAATTCAACTCCTTAATTAAAAAAAAAAACTACTTGATGAATTTTCAAATTTTTAATATTCAATTGGAATAAGTTAAATTTTCAGTAAAAAAAAATCAACCAAAAAAGAAACAAAATAGTTAAATTTTCGGCAAAAAAAAACGCTTTCCATAAAAAAAGTGAGTTTTCAATCAAATAGCTTATTTTTCAAACAAAGAAATCAATTTTTAATTAAAATGAATTTTCAACAAAAAAATTAATTTTAACAAAAGAGTTTCACTTTCAACCAGGTAATTTTATTTCCAACCTAAAAGATGAATTTTCAAATAAAATTATAAATATTTAACTGGAATACTTAAATTTTTAACCGAAAATTAGAATTTTTAAACAAGAAGATTAATTTTCAAGGAAAAAGATAATTTTTTACAAAAAAAAATCGATTTTTCAACAAAATACGTGAATTTCCAACTAAATAGTTGAATTTTAAATTAAAAAAGACAAATTGTCATACAAATTGTTGAATTTTGAACTAGAAAAGTTTAACTTTCAACCAAAAATTAACAGTACAATTTTCAGTTGAAGAAATTAATTTTCAACCAAACTGATGAATTTTCAACTAAAATGATGAATCTTCAACTGGAATGTTTGAATTTTATACCAAAAAGATGAATTTTCAAGCATAAAGATTCATTTTCTATAAAAAAGGACGAATTTTCCAAAATGTACCTACATTTTTAAACAAATAGTTTAATGTTTGAATAAAAAATATCAATTTTCAACCAAATAGTTGAATTTTCATCAAAAAAGGATAAATTTTCAACCAAAAATAGAACTTTGATTTTACTGTAATCAGAAGTAAATTCCCGGGTTTTTAAGTAAATTCTCGGTCTTTTTCGGACAAGTCGCCACCCTGCTATTTATTAACAAAATTTTAGAAACGAAAAAAATAGAAACTAAAAATGAATCAAATAAAATTGAAACTAACATTACATCCATTGTTCAAAATATTTAGTTGAAAATGTATATAATTTTTTGAAAAATTATCTTGTTCGTTAAAAAATTCTACTATATTTGGTAGAACATCTATATTTTTGTTAACAATGTAACTGCACAGTTGAAAAATCGAAGATTAAAGTATTATGGTAACAATTCTTTTTCAGTTATATTCAACGGTTTTTTACTTAAAATTAAAACCTTTTTTGATTTAAATATCAACTATTACCTATATTATTAAATAACTAATACCATAATTTAAAGGTTCAGAAATAAAATCACATGAAATTTAAAATATATTTTACAAACTTAAAAATTTTTTTTTATTTATTCGAGATTTAAAGCTTCTGAATTCAAAAGGTTTAAAATTGCTTTTTTTTTAATTTTTAAGATTCCATTTTTTTAACTCATTAAATTTAAACTTTAATACACTTTAAACATGTGAAATGAAAGAACGTTGCTAAAAGCAAATTAAAATTTTTAATGCTTTTAAATATTTAAAGCCGAAGCTTTTTTAAAATAAACTCGTAAAAGTATATCATTTTTCATTGATAGCGTAACATTTTTAAGTTTGAACATCATATTTTGAAAATTCCTTTAATTTATAAGCGGTCGAAATTGCAAGATCTCAAATTTGAAGTTTTATAAATAAATTAAGCAACTATAAATTTAAATAAAGTTCAGACCATCCAAATTTGAATAAAACAAAATTT
Organism: Andricus curvator; assembly: GCA_932195095.1. NCBI lineage: Eukaryota > Metazoa > Arthropoda > Insecta > Hymenoptera > Cynipidae > Andricus > Andricus curvator. The sequence continues at coordinate 55,317 of CAKNYM010051218.1, read as the reverse complement.
GAAGTATAAATTTCAAATTGAACCAATCAGAGAGTAAACCGGTCCCACGAATGAAAAAATATGATTTGAAAACAAATTTTCGAAATTATTTAATGCTGGAAAAGTAAATGCATCATTTATTTTAAAATCCTAGATTTCAGTATTATAAAAAGGCCACTCAACAAGATAAAAATTGATTCATTATAATTTCTTTTTAAATATATAAATTAGTAAATAATGGAACTTACTTACTTGTATTTTTATTCTATACCAAAATATTCGACATTTTTTCAGCAAAATTTTTTTATAAATATATTATTTAAATTTTTAAATTATGCAAAGTTCCACAAAAAATGTTAACAAAAAAAACAAATTTTTAAGCAATTTATCTCAGTTAAATTTATTTTAAAGAATATTTTGTGAAATTTAAAAATAAATCAGGGACATCAATAAAATTAAAAATAGTAATAATACCTTACAAATTAATCAATTTAGTTTGAAAAAAAATTACGAAATATTTTGGTGTTGAAAAAATTTAAACATCCGTAAATTGAACCTATTTTGTAATTTGTAAAAATGAAAGGGAAATGGCTTAATGGTATAATAATAATAATAATGCATTATGAAAATTGAAAAAAAAAATTTTATCAAACACTAGAAGTTATTTATTACAATTTTTTTCTATACCAACATATCTGAAAACTTTTTCCTGCAATAATTATTGTAAATGTTATCATTGAAATTATGCAGTTTCCCAATAAATATGAAAAACAGGAAAAATACCCGAAATGTAAAAATTCCAACTTGAAAAATCCCCGAATAATAAAATTTCCGACAGAAAATTGCCAAATTATAAAATATACGATACTGCAAAATTGCCGACACAAAAAAAATCGAATTTAAATAATTAAAAAAAAAATGTTTTTCAATAAATCATATTTATTCATAAAAATAACAATAATATATTTCCAAACAAATTTTTCTTGAGGTTCAATCTATTTTTTTATATTATCGTTTGAACTTAAAATAACAGTAATTATTGAAAAAACATTACTCAATGCAAAAGAACAATACAAGAATAAGATTTTGATTATGAAAGCAATAATTTAAAAAAGCTGCTATGCACATTTAAACAAAAATATTTCCATTGAGAGTTTTTTTCAATATTATTATTTCAAATTTAAACAATACTTTCAAAAAATACATTGAACATTACAAAAATGTTTCTTTGATCAAAATATTTCATTATTGTATTTGTAACAAATAAATAATATTGATTGAAAAGCAATTTTTTAAATTGTTTATATTCGGCAATTTTTAGTCGCGAATTTTATTATTCGGGATTTTTATATTTCGGCAATTTTTTATTTCCTATATTTTCTTTTTCTGGTATTTTACAGTGTCGGCAATTTTATTTTTCGAGACTTTTCACTCGATCCGTTTAATTTACATAGTGAAAACATTAAAATTTTAAGTAGAAACTTAAAAATTTACGAAATTTTTTGGTATTGGAAAAATATAGATATTATTAAATTGAATATTTATTTTTTTATTTTTGCTTGTAACAATAAAGGCATTCTTTACTTTAACACGCCAGATTTCAATCTAATTTAAAAAAATTGATTTTTGAAATTTTCTTTTTTCAAATAACCAATTTTTATATCAATTTTTGAAATTAAATGATGGAAATTAATTATTTGCACCTTTTTTTTCTATGCCAGAATATTTGCCATACATTTTTTTTCAGCAAAAATTATTATAAATTTTATTATTTAAATTATGCAAAGTTTCACAAAAAAATGTTTTAAAAAATAGGAAAAATATCACATTTGGAAGAAAACTGTCAGATAAATAAATTTTAAATATTTTGCTGAAATTAAAAACACAAATTAGGGAAATCAATATTATGACTTTTGACATAGGCGTGCAATCTGTCAAATTCAATAAGTCACAATTTAATAAAACACAAAATATTTCAAAAACAGATATCAAAATATTTAAAAATCCGCAAATTTTGCTAAGAGAAAAATGAAAAATACGTTCCTAAGAGCAAATTTCATTCTTATATATATTTTTCTTATATTCGTCTTCCAATAATGGAACCAAGAAAACAATTTTTTTTTAATCACTACAAAGATCAAATTTAATCTAAAAAAAAGGGCAATATTCAAACAGAAAAAATTAATTTTTTTTAAAGAGATCATAAGCAAAATTTTTAAATATTTTTTAAATCAGACAATTCAACAGATTTTCATAAATTTGAGGAAAAATATTTAAAACCGATGCAGTTTGGAAATAAACTTTTCAAATTCGATAATTTTTAATTGAGAGCAAAACATAACATTTTTTACAGATTGAAAATTTGAAAGCCGTCGAAATTATATAATGTCAAATTTTAAGTGTTATAAATAAATTAGGCAATTTTAAATTTAAATTACGAAGTCAAAAACATACAAATTTTATTAAAACAAATATTAGGTATAAACTGCCAACTGAACTATTAAAAATGTAAATTTGTCTTCCAAATTAAACAATTTGAAGAAAAAAATTAAGAAATTTTGTAGTGTCGAAAAAAAAATCAGTAAATTGATCATACTTTTTAACTTTCTAATTTGTAAAAATACATTAATTATAAATTTTTTTTAAAAATGCAATTAAATAATGGAAAATTCTTACTTTATATTTTTTTAAACAAAATATTATTTTTTTCAAAAACTATTAGATTAAAATATATATTTTTTTTTAACAAAAAGATATTTTTTTCGGCCAAATTTTCAAATGACCAAATATAGTAAATTTTCGAGTTTTCAAATTTCTGAAAATTTAAAACACTGTAATTTTCAAATTCCTGAAAACAGTAGATTGCCAAATTTTCAAATATATCTAGTAAATTGCCGAGTTTTCAAATTTCCGAAATTTTAAAACACTAATTTTCAAATTCCCGAAAACTTTTGTTTAAATTAAAAACAAAAATTAGGGAAATCAATATACAATATTGATTTCAATATAATATAATTTTATATTATAAATTACAATATTGATTTCAGCCAATTTAAAAAAAAATTAATTGTTGGAATTTTCTTTTTTCAAATAATCAATTTTCATATCAATTTAAAAAAATGAAATAATGGAAATTTCTTATTTTATATTATTTTAAACAAAATATTATTTTTTCAAAAACTATTAAATTAAAATTTTTTTTTAAACAAAAAGATATTTTTTTGGCCAAATTTTCAAATTACCAAATATAGTAAATTGCCGAATTTTCAAATTTCTGAAATTTGAAAACACTAATTTTCAAATTGCTGAAAAAAGTAAATTGCCAAATTTTCAAGTTACCAAATATATCTAGTAAATTGCTGAATTTTCAAATTTCCGAAATTTTAAAACACAAATTTAAAAATTTCCGAAAATTTTTGCTAAAATTAAAAACAAAAATTAGGGAAATCAATATACAATATTGATTTCAATATAATATAATTTTATATTATAAATTACAATATTGATTTCAGCCAATTAAAAAAAACAATTGTTGGAATTTTCTGTTTCAAATAATCAATTTTCATATCAATTTAAAAAAATGAAATAATGGAAATTAATTATTTCTCCATTTTTTTATATGCCAAAATATTTTTTCAGCAAAAATTATTATAACTGTTATTATTATATTATATTTCATTATTGTATTTGTAACAAATAAATAATATTGATTGAAAAACAATTTTTTGAATTTTCAAAATTCGGCAATTTCCAGTCGCGAATTTTTTTTTAAGATTTAAAGCTTCTAAATTCAAAAGGTTTAAAATTGCTTTTTTTAATTTTTAAGATTCCATTTTTTTTAAATTCATTCAATTTAAACTTCAATTCAATCATTTGAAATGAAAGAACCTTGCTAAAAGCAAATTCACTTTTTTTTTACTATAACAAAATATTTGACATATTTTTTTCACCAAAAATATTTAAAAAATTTATATTTAAATAACGCGAAGTTTCACAAAAAATGTAAAAAAAAAGGAAAAATACTAAATTTGAAAGAAAACTAAGCAAATTTTATTTCAAGAAATATTTGGCGAAAATTAAAAACACATCAGGGAAATCAATATTATGACTTTTGTGACAATGGCGTGGAATCTGTCAAATCCAATGTGTCACAATTTAATAAAGTACAAAATATTTTAAAAACAGATATCCAAATAATTAAAAATCGGCTCTAAAAATCAAGTTTTACTAAAAGAAAAATTTAAAAAAATGAAAAAATACGTTCCTAAAGGCAGATTCTATTGTTACATTCGAACACAATAAAGGAAAAAACCGTTACAGACGTCCGTTACAAGCAAGTTTTATCTTGTCTTCCAGCATTCAAACACAGAAAAGTTTTTTAAAAAAATCACCACAAAGAATAAATTTAAAAAAAAACCTTTCTTTATTTTTATATAAATTATTTATTTTACTAAAAATCTCTTTAAATAAAGCATAAAAAGTCGAATTTTTGCTCTAACTAGTTTACTTGAAATTCAAGGGATGGAACATCCCGCACTGCGGTATTCGCAACGCAAAATTGAATTAAGAAACCCCAAAAATAAATTAGAAATAAGAACTAACAATCTCGACTATTTTATAAAAAATATCCCTCAAATTGAGGAGATTCCTGAAATGCTGAATTAACGGATCAATGATTGTTCGGTACGATTCTGCAACGGTTGGAGAAACAAAGAGTCGGCGTTCCGCGTCCTGCACACTTGCAATTTTATCAAGTAGAAAGTAAAATAAGTACATACCTTGGCTCCAATTTGGTTTCCGCACTGACCAGCCTGGATGTGAACGATTTCCCTCATCTTCTTTGCTGAGTTGAATTCTCTTTTATTTCTCGATTACTAAAAACCGAAGTACAAGAACGAGCCGAAACTCAGCACTGAACACTTCACCAGACCAGACGAGAGTCAGCGAGATCCAACGAATTTCTGTGGTGAGTATCAGGACGGGAAGGGGGGACGGTTCTCGGCGCTCGTGATTGGCTGGCGGTTTTACCCCCACCAGGGAGAGAGAAGCGAGCGGCGCAGGCAGTTCTCGACGTTCCCGGCTTTCCGAGGAGGAACGAATTTCCGTTAGTTAAATAATTATGAATAATATTCTTGATCCGCGTTTTATTGTGTGGAATTATTTTCAAGTTGGGATTATTTTTTTTAGGTAAATTAATCATCTTCGGTTGATAGGATATTCTTTTCGGGATGATTAAAATTTTTTTTAATTGGAAAAGTAGTTTTTCCCGCGCGATTTTCTTTGGGGAAAATTTGAATTGGGTGTAGGTGGTGGGGGTGTTCGATTGTCGTTAGAATACGTTAGAGTTAGAATTCATAGGCGTAGAGTCGTTAAATTATGCCTTGGGATAAATTCGAGGATAAATAAGTTCATATTTTAGTTAATAATTTATATAGATTTATACTATTAAATATTAGATAAAAAGAATTAAAATATTCAGGAAATAGTACAATAATTTCATTTATTTTACTACATTTCTTTTTAGAACATTTTTTTCTTTCTTTATTTAATGTAGCGAAAAATTTCAATTGTTTTTTAGGAATTTTTTTTATAAGGTTCGAAATTATTAATGACACCTGTTTCTATTACATTTTCAATAAGACAATTTTAATTTCAAAAGTACCTTAATTTATCGTTTTTAATTCAAATTCTTCAAAACTAATGACTTTCAAAATTGGCCATAAATTGTCAAAATAGGATAATTATTGTATTAAGCATTCATAAAATTTCTAATTTTTTACTCTATACAATGCTAAAACATTCTATAGGGTCAAGAAAAAAATTTAATTCAAGCCTTTAGAGTTCAAAAATACAAAATTTGGAATTTAAAATACTCAAAACTTTAGAACTTGAATTAAAGTATTCAAAAGGGATGACATAATTTTCAAGAATTTTCAAAGTTCCGAATATGGGATAATATCGAAATAGAAATTTTCAGAAAAATAAAAATTCCCGAAAGAAAATAAAGCCAACGAAAATGTTTATTCCCGAAATTAGCAAATTGCTGAATTTTCAAATTCCAAAAAATAGTCAATTACTGAATTTTCAAATTCCCGAAAAAAAAGATAATACACTTGAGAATAAATATTTCTACATATAAAATAAAAGATTATTTTAACAGGGAAAAAAGTGTTAAATATTCGATTTTTGCGGGTGCGAATTTGAAAATTTGGCCATTTACTATTTTCGGGAATTTGAAATCTTGGCAATTTACTATATTTGTTCATTTAAAAAATTAGCAATTTACTGTTTTCGGGAATTTGAAAATTAGTATTTTAAAATTTCGAAAATTCGGCAATTTACTATATTTGGTAATTTGAAAATTTGGCAATTTGAAAATTAGTAGTTTAAAATTTCGGAAACTTGAAAATCCGGCAATTTACTGTTTTCGGAAAGATGAAAATTAGTGTTTTAAATTTCGGAATTTTAAAAATTAGTGTTTTAAAATGTTGGGAATTTAAAAATCCGGCAATTTACTATATTCGGTGATTTAAAAATTCAGCAATTTACTATTTTCATAAATTTGAAAAGAAGTGTTTAAAATTTTGGGAATTAGAAAATTAGTGTTTAAAATTTTTGGGAATTCAAAAATTCCGCAAATTTACTGTTTGCGGGAAGTTGAAAATTTGTGTTTTAAGATTTCGAAAATTTTCAAATTCGGCAAATTACTGCATTCGTTAATTTGAAAATTCGGCAATTTACTGTTTTCGGGAATTTGAAAATAAGTGTTTAAAAATGTTAGAAGTTTAAAATTAGTGTTTACAAATTGTAGGAATTTAAAAATTGGGCAATTTACTATATTCGGCGATGTAAAAATTAAGCAATTTACTATTTTCAGAAATTTGGAAAGTGTTCAAAAATTTTGGGGATTGAAAAATTCGTGATTTTAAAATTCGGCAATTTACTATTTTCGGAAATTTGGGAATAAGTGCTTAAAAATTTTGGAAATTAGAAAATTCGTGATTTAAAATTCGGCAATTTACTATTTTCGGAAATAAGTTTCTAAAAATTTTGCGAATTAGAAAATTAGTGTTTAAAATTTTTGGGAATTCAAAAATTCGGCAATCTACTGTTTTCGGTAATTTTAAAATAAGTGTTTAAAAATTTTGGAATTTTAAAATTAGTGTTTACAAATTTTGGGAATTTAAAAATTGGGCAATTTACTATATTCGGCGATTTAAAAATTCAGCAATTTACTATTTTCAGAAATTTGGAAAGTTTTTAAAAATTTTGGGGATTAAAAAATTCGTGATTTTAAAATTCGGCAATTTACTATTTTCGGAAATTTGGGAATAAGTGTTTAAAAATTTTGGAAATTACAAAATTCGTGATTTAAAATTCGGCAATTTACTATTTTCGGAAATAAGTTTCTAAAAATTTTGCGAATTAGAAAATTAGTGTTTAAAATTGTTGGGAATTAGAAAATTCGGCAATTTACTGTCTTCGGTAATTTTAAAATAAGTGTTTAAAAATTTTTGGAATTTTAAAATTAGTGTTTTAAAATTTTGGGAATTTAAAAATTCGGCAATTTACTATATTCGGTGAATTAAAAATTCGGCAATTTACTATTTTCATAAATTTTAAAAGAAGTTTTTAAAAATTTTGGGAATTAGAAAATTAGTGTTTAAAATTTTTGGAAATTAAAAAATTCGGCAATTTACTGTTTTCGGGAAGTTGAAAATTAGTGTTTTAAGATTTCGAAAATTTGAAAATTCGGCAATTTACTGCATTCGTTAATTTGAAAATTCGGCAATTTACTGTTTTCGGGAATTTAAAAATAAGTGTTTAAAAATTTTGAAAGTTTAAAATTAGTGTCTTAAAATTTTGGGAATATAAAAATTCGGCAATTTATTATATTCGGTGATTTAAAAATTCGGCAATTGACTATTTTCAGAAATTGGAAAAGTGTTCACAAAATTTGGGAATTAGAAAATTCGTGATTTAAAAATTCGGAAATTTACTATTTTCGGAAATTTGGAAATAAGTGTTTAAAAATTTTGGGAATTAGAAAATTAGTGTTTACAATTTTTGGGAATTCAAAAATTCGGCAATTTACTATATTCGGTGATTTAAAAATTCGACAATTTACTATTTTCGGAAATAAGTGTTTAAAAATCGTTGGAATTAGAAAATTAGGGTTTAAAATTTTCGGAAATTAAAAAATTCGGCAATTTACTGTTTTCGGGAAGTTGAAAATTAGTATTTTAAGATTTCGAAAATTCGGCAATTTACTGTATTCGTTAATTTGAAAATTCGGATATTTACTGTTTTCGAGAATTTGAAAAAAAGTGTTTAAAAATTTTGTAATTTTAAAATTAAAGTTTTAAAAATTAGGGAATTTAAAAATTCGGCAATTTACTATATTCGGTGATTTAAAAATTCGGCAATTGATTGTTATCGGAAATTTGGAAATAAGTGTTTAAAAATGTTGGGAATTAGAAAATTAGTATTTAAAATTTTTGGGAATTCAACAATTTGGTAATTCACTGTTTTCGAGAATTTGAAAATAAGTATTTAAAAATTTTGAGATTTTTAAAATTAGTGTTTTAAAATGTTGGGACTTTAAAAATTCGTCAATTTACTATATTCGGTGATTCAAAAATTCGGAAATTTACTATTTTCGGAAATTTGGAAATAAGCGTTTAAAAATTTTGGGAATTAAAAAATTAATGTTTACAATTTTTGGGAACTCAAAAATTCGGCAATTTACTGTTTTCGGGAAGTTGAAAATTAGGGTTTTCAATTTCGGAAATTTGAAAATTCGGTAATTTACTGTTTTCGGGACTTTGAAAATAAGTGTTTAAAAATTTTGGAAATTTAAAAATTGGCAATTTACTATATTCGGTGATTTAAACATTCGGCAATTTACTATTTTCAGAAATATGAAAAGAAGTGTTTACAAATTTTGGTAATTAGAAATTTAGTGTTTAAAAATTTTGAGAATTTAAAAATTCGGAAATTTACTATATTCGGTGATTTGAAAATTCGGCAATTGATTTTTTTTGGAAATTTGAAAATAAGTGTTTAACATTTTTGGGAATTTGAAGATTCGACAATTTAGTATATTTGGTAATTTGAAAATTCAGCAATTTACTACATTTGGTAATTTGAAAATGTGGCAATTTACTGTTTTCGGGAATTTTAAAATTTGTGTTTTAAAATTTCGGAAATTTGAAAATTCGCCAATTTACTAAATATATTTGGTAATTTGAAAATTTGGCAAAAAATTTACTATTTTCGGGAATTGGAACATAAGTATTTAAAAATTTTGGAAATTTAAAAAACTATATAAACTATATTTGGTAATTAAAAAAATCGGCAATTTATTTTTGCGAGAATTTGAGAAATAAGTGTTTAAAATTTTTGAGAATTCAAAAATTCGGCAATTTAATATATTTCGTGATTTAAAAATTCGGCAATTTATTGTTTTTGGGAATTTAAAAATAAGTGTTTTAAAATTTGAGGAATTTGAAAATTCGACAATTTACTATTTTCGGTAATTTGGCAATTTACTGTTTTACGGAATTTGAAAATTAGTGTTTTAAAATTTCGGAAATTTAAAAATTCGGCAATTGATTGTTTTCGGGAATGTGAAAATAAGTGTTTAAAATTTTGGGAATTTTAAAATTAGTGTTTTAAAATTTTTGAAATTTGAAAATTCGGCAATTTACTGTTTCCGGGAATTTGAAAATTAGTGATTTCAATTTTTGGGAATTTACAAATTAGTGTTTCAAAATTTGGGGAATTTTAAAATTAGTATTTTAAAATTTCGGAATGAATAAATATTTTTATAAATTTTTTTAAAGTTCTTAAATTTTAAATATTTTTATTTTATTTTTATAACAAATTTCAAATTCAAAGCCCTAAAATTCATAAACTGAACAACATTAATTATGGTATTCACTTGTAATAACTCAATTTGCAATTATACGATTTTAATAATAATAAATCCAATTAGTCAAAACGGTACACTTAGTTCTAATTTTATTTATTCTTTTTTTTATTATTATTTATTTTTTATTATTATTATTTTTATTATTATTATTTTTAATATTATTGGTTATTTATTATTAATTAATTTCTAATTTAATTTCTAAAAATTGCTCTAATTTTTATAAAAGCATGAAATTTGTCGCATAGGGTCCTTTTTGCATTAGAAAAATTTTTAAAACCGGGTATTAAAAACTTTTTTTAAAGTTTAAATTTAAAAAAAAAGTGGACTTTCATTTTTTTAATGTCGTATTTCACATTCTTACAAAAACCACAGGAAAATAAAAAAAAAGTTTAATATTAACATAATGTTAACGATTTTTCTGAAAATCAAAAATTCTCATTTTCTTTAAAAAATGCGCTCGATGCAGAAAAAGTTTACAAAGCAAAGTTGTTCCTCCTTAAAAGACAATAGTTTCGAAAATTAAAAAAAAATGGACTCACAAAAATTAAAATTTATTAAACTATTAAAATTTGAAAATTGTAATTCATTATTATTAAAATGTAAATAAATGATACCCCACACGTATTTAAAGAGAAATTACGCGAAAATAATAATTTTTTGAAAAAAATGTTGATATGTCTCGCGTACTTTTTTAAGAAAATAAAAATAATTTATTTTAAGAAAAATAAGTACCATTTTGTTAATTTTTAACATTTTTTACATTTTCTTGCACATTTCGAAAGAGTGTGAAATTCCTCATTTAAGAAAAGAAAAGTTAAATATCTTAAATAGATGAGAAATATAGCATAAAAAAAAATTTTGAAAAAATTGTTGGTACCCGATCTAAAAAATTTGCTAATGCCAAAAAAACACCATAAGGCAAATTTCATGCTTTTGTAAAAATTAGAGCAAAATTATCAATATCTTCAGTCCACTGCTTGGACTATTAAATATAAACTGTATAATGATTTTTATAAAATTATAATATTTTAGTACAACTTTTCTGCTAAGGTGATTATAATATCCATTTTTAGAGTTTTCTAGCCTTGACCTCGCATCGTAGGAAGTCTTTACATGATACTAAATTCGTTATGAAATAAAGAAGGTCGCTTTAATTCAGTATTGTTTTATTTCCAGTTAAAAAAAATTAAGTCTGATGTTAAAAATTAAAATTTTTAAAATTAATTATTAAATTATCATTATTATTATTATTTTATTTTATTTGAATTTTCTGATTTAAGAATGCTTCAATTTTTAAACGAAATTTAGAAATGTTTAATAATTGTCGCTTTAAATTTGAAATAATTAATTTTTAAATTTTCTAAGTAGAAGCATACCATTTTTTATGTTTTTGCAATAATTAAACTCTAAAGGTTAATAATATTCAAAATTCTTCAATTTTGAATGGTAAAAATGATAGTGATTTTTTTATACAGAAATTATATTTTGTTGAATTTCCACCTAAATATGAGAAATTTTGAAACTAAATATTGTAATTTTCAACTAAAAGAGATGGATTTTTAACGAAAAATATAATAGTTGAATTTTTAGTTAAAACAGTTAATTTTCATAAAAAAAATAGTTGTCAATAAAATATTTTAATTTTTAATCAAAAACGTGAATTTTCAACTAAATTTATGAATTAAAAAAAATGTACTTTCAACAAAATAGTTTAATTTTGAGCCCAGAAAGGGGATTTTCCAAACCATCCTAAAATATGAATTTTTAACAAAAAAAAAATCAATTTTCAACTAAAAAATATAATATTCAACCAAAAACGGAATATTGTTTCATTTCCAGTTGGAAAAGTTATTTAAAATAAAAAAAAATTATTTAGCAAAATAGGTCCATTTTCCAACAAATAATTAAATTTTCAACTGAAAAATATCAATTTTTAATTAAATAGTTGTATTTTCAATTAAAAAATATGAATTGTCAAAAAAACAATGAAATACTTAAATTTGCAATAAAAAAAATGAATTTAAAAAAAAAATGAATTTTCAACTAAAATATATCAATTTTTAACAAAAAATGGAATATTTATTTTTTAAGTTAAAAAACTTAATTTTCAAACAGACAGAAAAATGAACCATCAACAAATTATTGAATCGTCAACCAAAATAGATTAATTTTCAACCAAGTGCTTGTATTTTTAACAAAAAAAGATTCATTTTTAACAAATGAGGGGGATTTTCACATAAGAAAGATTTTTCAGACGAAAAAAAATTTCAACAAAATTGTTTTCTACAAAACAGTTAAATTTTCAAAACGAATTTCAATACCAAAAATACGAATTTTCAACCAAAAATAATTACTGTTTATAAAAATTGTTAAATTGTCAAGAAACAAATTTTATTTTCAAGCTAATAATAAAATTTTTTTCAACTAACAAAAATTTTAGGTTTTCACTTTCAAATTTCACAATGTTGTAGTTTCAAATTCAAATATTAAAAATGTCAAGACAATTTCACCATTAAATTTTTAAAATTTTTACATTTTCATATTGAAAGCCTTAATAGTCATCTCTATAATAATTTTATATTTAATATCCTAAATTGTTTTTTTTTTAATAATAAACGTAAAAAATGTTTTTCTTTTTTAATTTTTCGATATCGTGAAATACCAGATGAGAAGATTTTATAGTTGCAAAATTTTCAGTTTAAATTATTTATAATTAACTTTCGAGCCCTAAAAATGAAAAGATTTGAAAACGAGGCATTGAAAATTAAATCATTTTTTATTCGAAAATGTTCCAAAATACTAAACATTTCAAACTCAAAAAAAAAAAAAAACAATTTCGGATTGAAAGGCTTAAAACTGTGCAATTTCGAATATTGGAATCATATATAGCAATCTTGTTTGGTATATATTTTTTTTTTAATTTTCAGTTTAATATCTTAAAATTGTCCGATTTTTATTTAAAGATTTGAAAAATGATTCATTCCAAATTGAAAAATATTTTATTAAAAAATTTCAAGAATAAATAATAATTCTAAATTTAGTGTTAAAAATTAAACGATTTGAAATCATAAAATTAAAAATTGTGTGGCTAAAAATCAAAATAGATAAAAATTAAACTACCTATCAGAAATTGTTCAAATTTCTCCTTTTATTAGTCTTAATTTCTTAATTAAAATTGAAATTTGAAAAGTATAAATAACAATTTAAAAGTGGTTCGAATTCGTTCAATTCTCATCGTTTTGTAATAGAATTTTTTTAATTTTTAATGTTTTCCAATTAAAATTATTTTTTATTTCTAATTTTTTGTTAGAATTCAAATTTGACAATTAAAAAAATATAATTTAGTTTAAAATTTCGAATTTTAATCGTTTTGAAATGAAAATGATTTAAATTCAAAAGTTTTAAATTATTCAATTTTGAATGCTTTCAATAATTATAAATAATACAATTTCAATTGCTTCAAATTTTAAAGGATCCAATTTTCAAAATTCTAATCTGAAAATATTCCATTTTTATTGTTTTGAAATTGTGCTTTCGTAATTTTAATTTGAAATCATTCAATTTCGAAATTATTTAATTCAAAATAAAATTGGCCAGAAAGATTTTACTTTTGTCAAAATTTTACCTAATCCAAATTGTTATTTTTTGGTTAAAAATTATTCATCTTGGTTAAAAATTAAACTTTTTGGTTGAAAAATCAACTCTTTGGTTGAAGGTTCAAATCTTTTCTTGAAAGAAATTTTTTTAGATTCATGATTTTAGTTGAAAATTCATTTCTTTGGTTGAATAGTTAACTATTTTGAAGTTTTGGTTGAAGATTCATAATTTTACTTGAAAATTCCACTATTTTGTCGTAAAGGAAAATTTTTGTTAAAAATAAATAATTATATTCGGATTAAAAATTCATCAATTTTGTAGAAAATTGAACAATTTCGTTGAAAAATAACTTTTTTGTCAAAAATTAATATTTTTGGTTGAAAATGGAACTATTTTTTTAAAAGGTAACCATTCTGTTGAAAATTAGTTTTTTTTTTATTAAAAAATAATTTTTATTTGTTGAAAATTCATTTTTTTTTTGTTGAACAGTTAACTATTTTGAAGTTTTGGTTGAAGATTCATAATTTTATTTGAAAATTCCACTATTTTGTCGTAAATGAAAATTTTTGTTGAAAATACATAATTATATTCAGATTAAAAATTCATCAATTTCATAGATAATTGAATTATTTTGTTAAAAATAAACTTTTTTTTTCAAAAATTAATATTTTTGGTTGAAAATTGAACTTTTTCTTAAAAGTTAACTATTCTGTTGGAAATTAGTTGTTTTTAAATCAAAACTAATTTTTATTTGTTGAAAATTCATCCTTTTGGTTAAGGATTCAACTATTTTGTTGAAAATTCCTTCTTTTTAGTTGAATTCAACTTGTTGAAAATTCCTTTTTTTTTTAATTAATTTTCTAAACTGAAAATGTAAGGATTCCATTTTTGGTTGAAAATTGATTTTATTTTATTGAAAATTCAACTGATTGATTAACAATTAATCTTTCTTGATTGAAAATTAACTTTCCTGTCGAAAAGTTTCCGGTTTAAAGTTTTATTTTCCGGTTATAAGTAAACTGTTTAATAAAAGATTCAATTTTTTAGCTTGAAAACTGAACTATTTTCTAAAAAATTGTATATTTGCGTTGAAATTGTCAAAATTTTATTCTGGATTTACGTTTCATTTTTGGTTGAAATTTTTGTTTGTTTTTTAGTTCAAAATTAAACGATTTTGTTGAAAATTTATCTTTTTTAGTTGAAGATTAAACTTTTTTTGTTGTTGAAAATACATGTATTTTCTTGAAAATCCGTATTTTTTTTGTAGAAAATATTAATCTTTTTGGTTGAAAATTCAAGTATTCTAGTTGAAGATTCACCATTTTATTCGAAAATTCATCAAATTATTTTTTTGGTCTCAGGGTTTCGATCAAACTTTTTCAACTTTAAATCTCGATAGTCGAGCCAGAGGATTACGACTCAGGTCTCATACACGCTCACAATCTTGAGAACGATTTTTAAACCGAGCGCGAGTGATCCATAAAAGGAGACGACTGACTGGTTGCAATGCGTAATCCACTGCTCTTCAGCTTTGCAGTTTTCGTTTTGCCTTTATTATTATTATTACATTCGTTTATATAACTGTATTATTATTAACCTTTTTATGATAATATACTTCACTAATTTAATTCTGATCAATTAATTTAATTTTCAATTAAGATTGGAATTAAAGTTTTCATTTTATTTAAGTGTATTATAATTTTCTAAAACAATTATTCTTTGAGAGCTAACTGTAGATTTTATATTGAAGTTTTCAATTTGTTTAAGGAAGGTATAGATTTTTAGATTGATCTTCCTTAAAATAGTCTCTTAAAGCGTCTAGTATCCCGTCTGTATCATGTAGCATTTGAATCTTGCGATTTCTCATGCTGAATAACTCTGTACTTTTACCTCCCTTAATATCGCCCAATGCATCATGTATCATGTAACATGGCACCCTTGCTATTTCTGATGCTGCGTAACTCTGTACGTTTACCTCCCTTAATATCGCCCAATGCATCATGTATCATGTAACATGGCACCCTTGCTATTTCGCATGCGGAATAACTCTGTACTTTTACCTCCCTTCATAATGACCAATGTCCATTTATAAAACAGTTTCTTGCTCACTTCAAAGTCGTTTTGCATTTTCTTCTCTACATCTGTTTTGCTTTTATCTTTACTTTCCTTGACTAGAAGTTTTACTTTCCATTTTTTTTGTCTGTAATCATTCCTAGCCGCCTTAAATCCGTACCTTAGATGATTTTACCCCGTACCCTATTATACCATTAGGCCATTTCCCTTTCGGGGTAAGCGTTACTCACTCGGTGAGGAAGGGAGTAATAGTCTCTCAGAGCGTCTAGTATCCCGTCTGTATCATGAAGCATTTCACCCTTGCGATTTCTCATGCTGAATAACTCTGTACTTTTACCTTCCTTCATATTGGCCAATGCCCATTTATAAAACAGTTTCTTGCTTCCTTCAAAGTCGTTTTGCATTTTCTTCTCTTTCTCTGTTTTAATTTTATCTTCACGTCTTTTTGGGTTAAAAATTTAATTTATTTGTTGAAAATTTATATTTTTGGATTAAAAATTCAACTATTTTGATAAAAAATGCAAATTTTTTTCTTGGTGAAAAATTCTTCTTTTTTGTTAAAAATTTTACTATTGGGTCAAAAGTTCATCCTTCTGGGTTGAATGGTTATTGTTTTAAACTGAAAAGTCTGCTACTTTATTTTTGGTTCAGAATTCTTTTATTTTGTTGAAAATTCGTCTTTTTGGGTAAAAAAATTCAACGTATTTCTCCAAAATTAATATTTTCGGTTTAAAAATTCAACTATTTTTGTAGAAAATTTAACTATTTAGTTAAAAATTAAAAAATTTATTTGAAAATTTAACTATTTGGTAGAAAATCAACTTTTTTGTTAAAGAATCATATTTTCGAGTTGAAAATTCAACTACTTTGGTAGAAAATTATACTTTATGGTTAAAAATTGAACTTTATCGAAAATGTAACTAGTTGGTAGAAAATGAACTTTTTTGTTGAAAAATCATATTTGCGGGTTGAAAATTCAACTTTTTTGGTAGAACCTCAGTTTTCTTGATGAAAAATTCATTATTTGTTTAAAATATTTACTATTTGGTTAAAAATTTATCTTTTTTGGTTAAAAGGTTATTATTTAAAATTTAAAAGTTTACTGTTTTATTTTTGGATTAAGAATTCTACTTTTTTTTAATTCGTCTTTTTGGGTTCAAAATTTAACTATTTTGATAGAAAATTCACATTTTTTGGTAGAACATTAATTTCGTTCTTGAAAAATTCCTCGCTTTTGTTGAAAATTTTACTATTTGGTAAAAGTTCATTTTTTTTTTGGGTTAAGAGGATATTTTTTTAAAATTAAAAAGTCTGCTATTTAATTTTTGGTTCAGAATTCTACTATTTGGTTGAAAATTATTTTTTTTTTTTGGGTCAAAAAATTGAACGTATTTGTTAAAAATTATTATTTTTACGGGTTGAAAATTCAACTATTTTGGTAGAGAATTTAAAAATTTGGTTAAAGATTAAAGAATTTATTTGAAAACTTAACTATTTGGTAGAAAAATAACTTTCTTGTTAAAAAATCATATTTTCGGGTTGAAAATTCCACTATTTTGGTAGAACACTATTTTTCTTGGTGAAAATTTAATCTTTTTTTGTTGAAAATTCAACTATTTTGTTGGAAAATTCAACTATTTAATGAAAACTTGAACAATTTATTTGAAAATTTAACTGTTTGGTAGAAAATTAAATTTTTGTTGAAGAATCGTATTTTTAAGTTTAAAATTCATCTTTTTTGGTAGAACGTCATTCTTTTTAGTGAAAAATTCTTTTTTTTTTGTTGAAAATTTTACTATTTGTTCAAAAATTCATCTTTTTTGTTTGAAAATATTCAACTATTTGGTTGAAAGTTGAACTACTATTTGTTAAAAATTAATTCTTTCAAAAATATATTTACCTCTTTCGTTGAAAATTTAACTATTTTGTTATAATTTTTTTTTAAATTCCAGTTCTGGGAAAAAACTTATCTTTCTTAGTTGAAAATTCATCTTCCTTATCTAAAAATTAACTTTCATTTTTGAAGATTCATCCTTTTGAGTAGAGAATTAATTTTCTTTGTTAAAAATTCACCTATTTGGTGGAAAATTGATCTTCTTGGTTCAAAGAAGAAAATATTTTTAAAAAATTCCAGAAATTAGAAAATTGTCGACAATTTAAAATTCACGATTTGGAACATTCCAGAATTTTTCAATTTCGAATAGTTTATGGTAATTATGAATTTATAAATTTCCGAATTCAAGAAAAAGTTAAATAATAAAATAGTGAATAAAATAATGTTATTTAATGAAACTATTTTTAATTTTATTATTTATTTATTATGAAGAGACTGCTGCAAAATCTCGAAATACACAATTTCCGACACTGGAAAATTCCCGAAAAAGAAAATATTCAAAAAAAATTCTCGCGATTAGAAAATTGCCGAAAATTTAAAATTGACGGATTGGAAAATTCCAGAAAATTAAAATTCTCGAATTAAAATTGCCGGCATTATAAAATATTCGGGAATTACTTATTATCGGGAGTTTTCAAATTCAGTAAAATAAAAAAATGTCGGAAATTTTTTATTCTGAGATTTATAATTCGGAAATTTTTAATTGTCGGTATATTTATAATTTCAGCAATTTTTCGTTTCGAATATTTTATTTTTTGGGAATTTCACTGTCTCGGGAACTTTATTTTTCGGGATTTTTCAGTCGTCCTCAAAATTTGGATGCTTTCAACTTTATAATTAAAATTTAAAATTGCCTAATTTATTTATAACACTTAACATTTGATATTTTATAATTTCGATGAATTCATTTTAATTAAGTCTTGTAATCTTCGAAAAAAAAAAAATTTTTTTCAGCTTTAACGGTATATTTTATATTAACGTTTTTAATGTATAATCAGTCATATTATTTAATTTATTTGAATTTATGATACATGTATTTCCTTATATTATATTTTACATATAATTATATAAATATAATTATTTATAAATATTTATTATCTTGTAGTTATTTACTACAAGTTATCAACCTAGAAACACTACCCGAATCGGGTAGTGTCACGCCTACCCCGAAAGGGAAATGGCTTAATGGTATATATATATATATATATATATATATATTATATAACATTGTGATAATACTATATTATATTATATTATATTATAATATTATTATGTATGATATTATTTATAAATAATTATATAAATATAATTATATTTTCTGATAATTATTCAAAGAGAGTTTTTTTATTCCAATTGGTATTCTTTGCGAATTCCGCGATTCGAAAGTTCATAAAATTATGCATTCGTGTTTGAAGACTCTAAAAGAAAAAAAAATTAAATTTTCAGTTTCCTCATGAACATTTTCTTATTTAAGAATTTTAGCACGCGCCTCAATACACATATAAATGGGTGGGCGTGTACCAGACAGCGCGTCATATATTTTCCTCTGTATATTTTACAGGTATTTTTTCCAAGATTTTACTGCCACTAAAGCTTTAAAGTAAGCCATAATTTACATCCTCGTAAATTACATAAGTTAAAGTACTTTTCAAAGATGGAAACGCGTTTCTTAAATAAATTCTACAAAATTTTTACTTGTGTGGTTTTTAAATTTAAAAAAAAAAATCATCATTTTTTGGACCGGGATGACATAATTTTGACGAATTTTCAAAATCCCGAATGTGGAAAACTGAAGAAAAAATAATGATCCAGACAGAAATTTTCCGAAATATGAAAATTCCCGAATGGAAATAAAACTACCGAACATTTTTATTCCCGAAATTTCAAAACCCAAAGTTATTAAATTCCAGAAAAAAATAAAGAGCTGAATTTTCACTTTCCTGAAAATTGTTAATTTGCCGGAAAATTCGGAAATTAGAAAACTTTCGACAATTTACAATTCCCGAATTGCAAAATTTTCGATAATAGAGAAATTCGCGAAATATAAATTTCCCGAAACTAAACAATTAGAAATTGTTTTAATAATAAATCATTATTAAAGCCAAAAATAAAATACTTCGATTTGTTTAACCTATTTTTTATTTTATTTAATATTTTATTATTAAAATGTTATTAGAACAATTTTTTAATTGTTCAGATTTGGGAATCGGGACGAATAATAAAATTCCCGACAGAAAATTGCAGAATTATAAAATATCCGAACTAGAAAATTCTCGATTTTAAACAAATAAAAAAATTATTCTTCATTATATATTATTTATTAATTAAAAATAAACAAATCAAATATGTTTATCAAAAAATATTTGTTCTTGATGTTTAAAGTTTTTTAAAATTATTGTTTGAATTTAAAATGAAAATAATTGGAAAAAAATAAATTTCGGGATGAAAATTTTTATTTGAGAATGTGCATAGTATTTTAAAAAAGTACAGCAAACGTTTTCCAAAATCCCGTTTTTGATTACAAAAAAAAATAAATAAAAAGAAACTTCGAGATAAATTAATGCTGAATTGTATCCTGCTTTTTTTGAAAAATTTAAACATTAAAAATTAATGAACTTAAATTATGTTTATTATATATATATTTTAATTAATTTTTAATAAATAAATAATATTGAATAAAAAAAAATTTTTTTAATTTTTGAATTTCGGAAATTCTGTAGTTCGGATATTTTATAATTCGGCAATTTTCTGTCGGAAAGTTTATTATTCGGAAATATTCTTTGGTAATGTTATAAACGGTTCGGAAATTTTATTATTCGGGCATTTTCCTTTCCGGGATTTTTATATAAATAATTCCCGAATTTAAACGATTCAGAAAAATTCTTTTTGATCAATATTATTTATTTATAAAAAATACGATAAAGAAATATTCAAAAAATAATTTAAAAAATTTAAACAATAAGCAAAATTTTCTTTGATCAGAAGTTTTTGTCATTGTATTTTTAATAAATGAATAATAATAATTTTATTTTGCGGAAATTTCACAGTGTCGAAATTTTTTATATTTTGGAATTTTTTACTCGTCCCGTCTTATAACTCGTGTAATTTTATTTCGGGAATTATCTATAATCGGGCATTTTCAAATTGGGTAATTTTATAAACTGTCTGAAAAATTTATTAATCGGGAAGATTTTAATTCGGGATTTTTAAATTCTCGAAAATTTTATAATTTTGGGAATTTTCTATTTTGAATATTTTCTTTTTTGGGAACGTTACAGTATCGGGAATTTTCCTTTTTTATATTTTTAAAACGTGCCGAATCTTGTCTTTCTTTTTACTTTCTCGGGAGTTTGAAAATTTGGCAATTTACTATTTCCAGGAATTTGAATATTCGGAAATTCACTAATTTCTGGAATTCGAAATTTCGGGAAATTTGAAAATTCGGGTTCTGAATTTTTGAGAATTCAAAATTTGTGGAATAAACATTTTCGACACTTGAAAATCCCGAATTATAAAATTCCCGAATCTTAACAATCGCGAATTTTCTTTTTCAGGATTTTTTATTCGTGCCAAATCTTATTTCTTTCTGAAATTTGAAAATTTGGCCATTTACGATTTTTGGGAATTAGAAAATTTACTAATTTGGGAAATTTGAAAATTCCAGTTTTTATAATTTCAAGTGCAAAATTTTTCTGTAGATTTATTTCCTTCTGGGAATTTTAATTTTTCGGAAAAATTCTGTTTCGGTAATAATTTTGTCAGTATTTTTTCTCTTTTAAATTTTTTCGATTCAAAGGATTCTGAAAAATCCCGAAACAGAAAATATCCGACACTATAAAATTTCCAATACATGTAAATCCCGAATTATAAAATTCCAGAATCTAAACAAACGAGAATTTTCTTTTTCGGGATTTTTCAGTCTGCTAAATTTTATTTCTTTCGGGAATATGAAAACTTGGCAATTTACTATTTTTGGTAATTTTAAAATTTACTAATTTCGGGAATCTGATAATTAGGGAAGCTTGAAAATTCGAGTTCTAAATTTTCGAGAATTAAAAAATTCTGAAATAAACATTTTGCGTAAGTTTATTTTCTTTCGGGAATATTCATTTTTCGGGAAATTTCTGTTTCAGTAATTATTTTTTCGATATTTTTCCACATTCGTGGTTTGTAACTCGGTTTAAAGGGGACGGCTGAAAATCCCGAAAAATAATATTCCCGACACTGGGAAATTCCCAAGATAATAATTCCCGAAATAAAATTGCCAACATTATAAAATATCTGAAACTATAAAATTTTCGAATTATACAATTCCCGTGTCTACAATTTTTTTTTATAATAAATAAATAATAGGATAAAAAATATGTTTAAAAAATTAAAGAATTTTATTCATTGGGATGACTGAAAATCCCGGAAAAAAAATATTTGCAACAAAAAATATCCGATAGTTTTTTATTTTACCGAATTTAAAAATTCCTGATAATAGATAATTCCCGAAATAAAAATTGCCAACATTATAAAATATCCGACAATAAAAAAGGCTTTATTAATAAATAAATAATAGTACGAAAATACGTTTAAAAAAAAATTATTTTATTTATCATTTCATTATTCAAAAAGTTCTTAATTGTTTACATTAAGAAATTCCCAAATATAAACAATAAAAAAAATTATTCAATATTATTTATTTATAAAAAATAAAATAATGAGATATTTTGATCGAATATTACATTAATTATTGTATTTTGAATGAATGGATATTATTTATTTAAAAAAAATTTGCATATCGAATATTTTATAATTCTGTCAAATTTCTGTCAGAAATTTGATTATTCGAAAATGTTAAAATTCGCTAAAATAATAAATTGTTCTAGAATTTTTTAATTAAAATATTTTCTTTTTCGGGAATTTTACAGAATTGGGATATTTATCTTTCAATATTTTTTAGTCGTCCCAAATTTCTTTTTTGTAATAAATAAAAATTTATATTTGTAATCAATTTTATTATCTGGGTCTAAAAATTATAATCACTCCCCGAAAAATTGTGAGATTGAAAAAAAATTTCTAGTGACTCACAATTGCATCTGTTTAATTAAAAAAAAAATTAAAGTAGAGCATTCCGTGTATGTAAAATATTAAATTGCGGAAGTAATTGAAGCTTTTCAGACGATGTGAGGGCGTCACTGCGGTGAGTCACGTATATCGACTTTTTCAAGTCTAGGAGAGGGGTAGTTGAATAAGGGTGGTACGACTCTAGTGAATCAGTCTTTTCGTTTTTCGGTACACAGGTGTCTTTATCAAATTTTTTTCTAACTCATGGCCTCGACAATAATTTTTTTTGTTAAAAATTTTATTATTTGATTAAAAATTTAACTTTTTTGTTTGAAAATTCAATTTTTTCTTTGACTTTGAAAAAATCTTCTTTTTGACTTTTTAGTCAGGAAAAAATAATAAATACGAATACTATTATTAATTTAAAGAAAAAGGCTCTCAGTAAGTACGCAAAAAAAAAAATATTTAATATGATCCATATAGAAAATTTGAAGAATATTTCAAATATCTGTTTCATTTCAGAAAAATATATTCGAAAAAAAGAAAGATATATTTTCAAATCTGACTCTCTCTAATAATTATTTACTATTTGTTAATTACCAAAGAGGCAAAGCAAAGTTAAATATTTCAGAAAAACTGCAACTTTCTAGCACTTATCTAAGAGAAGATAGTTATAAACAATAATAAATTGTTTAAACAAGTATTTTTGTTAACTTGAATTAATTATCACCTCACTAAGTGAAAAGTGGACAAAAAGTTACAAATTTCAGAAAAAACCGCAATTGTCTAGTATTAACATAGAAGAAGATAGCTATAAACAATAATAATTTGTTTAAATAATTATTTTTGCTAAGTTGAATTAAATGTTAACTCACTCCAAGTGAAAAGTGGACAAAAAGTTGAAAATTTCAGAAAAATCTGCATTTTCTAGCATTATTCAAAGAGAATATTATTGACAATAATAATAGATTGTTTAAACAATTATTTTTGGTAACAATAGTTAACTATGATTTCATTCTAATTGAAAATTGGACAAAAAGTGGACAATTTTTGAAAAAACCGCGACTTTCTAACTCTATTCTAAGAGAAAACTACTAAAAACAATAATAAATTGTTTAAGCAATTCATGTAAACATTTAATAATCAGCATGATGCATAATGTGTTTTTAAAAAAATATTCCATCTTCAGGAAATAGTGATTTTGTTGTATTTCAACATCAAGAGATGTGAAATAATGAGAAAAAAGGAACTTTATACTTTCCAGGCTTTTTTCATATTTCCCACGCCCCTTCCTATTTTCCCATGCTATTTCATATTTCCCACACCGTTTTCTTTTTTCTTACGCTATTTCATATTTTCCCATGCTTTCATATCATCCCACGCCCCTTTCTATTTTCCCACGCTATTTCATATTTTTCCACGCCCCTTCCTTTTTTCCACGCTT
>CAKNYM010051218.1:0-26345 GCA_932195095.1 Andricus curvator | reverse complement strand
AGAGAATCATATAAAAAAAGTCATCGGAAAGATATTCTTAGTCAATTAAAAAAAAAAAAATAAAGCCTATTCAATGAAAAATAGCCAAGCTCTGAATCTTTTTATGGAAATCGTTTAAATAATGAATAATTCTTGTAAATTTACGAAGCAACATGGAAAAGAGTCATCGGAAAGATATCCTCAGTTGACTCCGTAAAAAAATTGTGCCTAATCCTTGAAAAATAGCCAAACTCTGAATATGTTTATGAAAAGCGTTTAAATAATTAATAATTATTGTAAATGTGTACAGTATCGTAGAAAAGAGTTATTGGAAATACATTATTTATTGACACCAGAAACAAATTGTGCATATTCCTTGAAAAACAGCCAAACACTGAATATGTTCAAAAAAATTTTTTAAATGATCAATAATTATTATAAATTTTCAAAGTGGCGTGGAAAAGAGTTATTGGAAATACACCCTTATTGGTAATTCCGTGAACAAATTGAGCCTATTCGTTTAAAAATGGTCAAACTCCTAATTTTCCAATAGAAATTGTTTTAATTAATAAATCTTGTAAATTTACAAAGCAACATAGAAAAGAGTCATCGGAAAGATATTCTTAGTTGACATCGTGCACAAATTGTGCCTATTCCTTGAAAAATAGCCAAACTCTGAATATGTTTATAAAAATTGATTAAATAATTTATTTATTTATATTCTTAGTTGAATCCTTAAACAAATTGTGGATATTTCTTGAAAAACAGCCAAACTCTGAATATGTTTATAAAAATTGTTTAAATAATTTATAATTATTGTAAATTTGCAAATTCTCGTAGAAAAAAGTTATTGGAAATACATCCTTATTGGTAATTCCGTGAACAAATTGAGCCTATTTGTTTAAAAA
This sequence comes from Andricus curvator, assembly GCA_932195095.1. NCBI lineage: Eukaryota > Metazoa > Arthropoda > Insecta > Hymenoptera > Cynipidae > Andricus > Andricus curvator. Next base: position 25,458 of record CAKNYM010051218.1, on the reverse strand, counting down.
TGGCCAAACTCTTAATTTTTCAATCGAAATTGTTTTAGTAATTGATACACCTTGTAAGTTTACAAAGCAACATAGAACAGAGTCATCGGAAAGACATTTTTAGTTGATACCGTAAACAAATTATACCTTTTCCTTGAAAAATAGCCAAACTCTGAATATGTTTATAAAAATTGTTGAAATAATTAATAATTATTGTAAATTTGCAAAGTCTCGTAGAAAAGAGTTATTGGAAATACATCCTTATTGGTAATTCCGTGAACAAATTGAGCCTATTCGTTTAAAAATGGCCAAACTCTTAATTTTTCAATCGAATTTTTTTTAATAATTATTACATCTTGTAAATTTACAAAGCAACATAGAAAAGAGTCATTGGAAAGACATTCTTAGTTGACACCGTAAACAAATTGTGCCGATTCCTTGAAAAATAGCCAAACTCTGAATATGTTTATAAAAATTGATTATTTAATTAATAATTCTTGTATATTTACAAAGCATTTTAACCCAAAAGGACAAATTTACAAGAAAATAGATAAATAGATAAAATTCAATAACTTCTATTTGTACATGGCTTCGCATATGTACCCTCTCACGATGCAGAATAAATAATTGCACAACTCTTAAACATTTTCATGCAACATTGGGAAAAAAGCCTCTAAAATGTCGGCGCGTACAAATTTGCATAGAAATACATCGTAAATGATCTTGGCTCGAGAAGAGTCCAGATGTCAAGCCATTTCGAGAGCACATAGCACTCCGATGGATGACCATCTACGACGTGTACGACCGGGTTTTGTATTCGCTGCGTTTTAAATAATGTCGAGCTTGAGGTTTGACGCCGAGAATGACTGGTATGCATTCGAAAAGCCCGCTGATCTTGGGAGGTGGTTTTCTGCAGTTTTCTCTCCTCTGGCCAAATGTCCGGGCAAATGCTAGTACTTCTAATAAAGTCACATGCAGTTGCGGGTTATCACTGGCTGTGATTAAATTCATACAGTGATTTTAAGCCCACCTTAATAAAAGACAAATTTTCACATGCCCACATACAGTGAAGTTGCATAGTGCAATAGGTGATAATACCGGTTATATGTTCGATTGAATGCTGAATTACAGTAAAATATATGGAAAAATATATTTCAAGAGAAAAATTATTTCAGAAAATCTTAATTAAGCAAAAGAGGTTATTAAAGTACTGGAAGAAATTAACAAAAAGAAAAATTACTGCAATTAATGAAAAGGAAAGTATTTACCCATTATAAAATTTTTATGCTTTTTTTATTCTTATTAAATATATAGTGCATATATTTTCTTATAAAAATGAATTCGTTTGAAATGTCCAAATGGTTTCAATTTTAATATTATAGTTCAGATAGAAAACTTGTATTTATTATTAAATATCTTATAGGTGCGCGTATGTTTTTATGTAAACTAAAAAATAGTCAAACTCTGAATTTGTTTGTGACAATTATTTGAATAAATAATCATTGTTTTAAATTTTCAAAGTATCCTAGGAAATAGTTGTTAGAAATACATTCTTCGTTGATTCCGTAAAAAAATGGAGCCTATTCTTTGAAAAATAGCCAAACTCTGAATTTGTTCATCAAAGTTGTTTGAATAATTAATAATTCTTGTAAATTTACAAAACATTCCTTGAGAAAAACCGAAACACTGAATATGTTGATGAAAATTGTTTAAATAATTAATAATTATTGAAAATTTTTAAAGTAAAGAGTTATTTGAAAAACATTATTTATTGATTCCGTAAACAAATTGAGCCAATTCGTTAAAAAATAGACAAACTCTGAATTTGTTTATGGAAATTGTTTGAATAATTAATCATTCTTGTAAATGTACATGAGCAACATATAAAAGAGTCACGAGAAAGACTTTTCTTAGTCTCATGTGAAAAAGTAATCTAAACTATTCTTGGTTAATTCTATAAAAAAAAATTTAGCTTATTCCTTGAAAATAGCCAAAATCTGAATTTGTAAAGCAACATAGAAAACAGTATTCGGAAAGACATTCTTAATTCACTCTGCAAAAAAAACTGCGCCTATTCCTTGAAAAATATCCAAGCTCTAGATATCTTTATGAAAATTGTTGAAATAATGAATAATTATTGCAAATGTGCAAAGTATCGTAGAAACGAGTCATTGAAAATACATTCTTTGTTCATTCTGGAAACTAATTGAGCCTATTCTTAAAAAAATAGCCAAACTTCTGATTTGTTCATGAAAATTGTTTAAATAATTAATAAATCTTGGGAATTTGCAGGGAAATAAAGAAAACAGTCATCGGAAAGATATTCTTAGTTAATTTTGTAAAAAAATTGAGCCTATTCAATGAAAAATAGCCAAACTCTGAATATGTTCATGAAAAGTGTTTAAATAATTAATAATTCTTGTAAATTTAGAAAGCAACATAGAAAGGAGTTATCGAAAAGATATTCTTAGTTGACTCCTCAAACAAATAGTGCATATTCCTTGAAAAACAGCCAAACTTTGAATATGTTTATAAAAATTGTTCAAATAATTAATAAGTATTGTAAATTTACAAAGAAACATATACATCCTTATTGGTAATTCCGTAAAAAAAATTAAGCCCTTTCGTTTAAAAATGGCTAAACTCTCAATTTTTTAATCGAAATTGTTTAAATAATTAATAATTCTTGTAAATTTACGAAGCAACATAGAAAAGAGTCATCAGAAAGATATTCTCAGTTGACTCTGTAAACAAATCGTGCCTATTTCTTGAAAAATAGCCAAACTCTGAATACATTCATGAAAAGTGTTTAAATAATTAATAATTCTTGTAAATTTACAAAGCAATATTGAAAAGAGTCATCGAAAAGACAAACTTAGTTGACTCCGTAAACAAATTGTGCCTTTTCCTTGAAAAATAGCCAAACTCTGAATATGTTTATAAAAATTGTTTATATAATTGATAAGTATTGTAAATTTACAAAGCAACATATACATCCTTATTGGTAATTCCGTAAAAAAATTGAGCCCAGTAGTTTAAAAATGGCAAAACTCTTAATTTTTTAATCGAAAATTTAAGCGAAACTCTGAATATGTTTATAACATTTTTTTAGATAATTAATAATTATTGTAAATTTGCAAAGTCTCGTAGAAAAGAGTCATCGAAAAGGCATTCTTAGTTGACTTCGTAAACAAATTGTGCCTGTTCCTTGAAAAATAGCCAAACTCTGTATATGCTTATAAAAATTGTTTAAATAATTAATAATTCTTGTATATTTACACAGCATTTTAACCCAACAGTTAAATGTTGTACCCAAAAAAGACAAATTTTCAACAAAACTATAGAACTTCATACATATACATATTGAAAATTTACAAAGCAACATATACATCCTTATTGGTAATTCCGTAAACAAATTGAGCCCATTCGTTTAAAAATGGCCAAAATCTTAATTTTTTATTCGAAATTGTTTTAATAATGAATAAATCTTGTAAATTTACAAAGCAACATAGAAAAGAGTTATCAGAAAGATATTCTTAGGTGACTCTGTGAACAAATCGTGCCTATTTCTTGAAAAATAGCCAAACTCTGAATACATTCATGAAAAGTGTTCAAATAATTAATAATTCTTGTAAATTTACAAAGCAATATAGAAAAGAGTCATCGAAAAGGCATTCTTAGTTGACTCCGTGAACAAAGTGTACCTATTCCTTAAACAATAGCCAAACTCTCAAAATGTTTATAAAAATTGTTCAAATAATTGATAAGTATTTTAAATTTATACAAAGCAACATATACATCCTTATTGGTAATTCCGTAAACAAATTGAGCCCAGTCGTTTAAAAATCGCCAAATTCTTAATTTTTTAATCGAAATTGTTTTAATAATTAATACATCTTGTAATTTTACAAAGCAACATAGAGAAAAGTCATCGAAAAGACATTCTTAGTTGACTTCTCAAACAAATTGTGCATATTCCTTGAAAAACAGCCAAACTCTGAATATGTTTATAAAATCTTTTTAGATAATTATTAATTATTGTAAATTTGCAAAGTCTCGTAGAAAAGAGTCATGGAAAAGGCATTCTTAGTTGACTTCGTAAACAAATTGTGCCTATTCCTTGAAAAATAGCCAAACTCTGAATGTTTATAAAAATTGTTTAAATGATTGATAAGTATTGTAAATTTACAAAGCAACATATACATCCTTATTGGTAGTTCAGTAAACAAATTGAGCCCATTCATTTAAAAATGGCAAAACCCTTAATTTTTTAATCGAAATTGTTTGAATAATTAATAAACCTTGTAAATTAACAAAGCAACATAGAAAAAAGTAAGCGGAAAGTCATTCTTAGTTGACTCCGTAAACAAATTGTGCCTATTCCTTGAAAAATAGCCAAACCAAGAAGATTAAATTTCTATCAAAAAAAGAAAAAAGAAATTTTCAACATAAAAGGGAACAGTAAAATTTTTGGTTCAAAGAATTGATTTGCAATTTTAAAGAACTAGTAGTTGAATTTTCAGTGAAAAAATTAATTTTCAATAAGAAAAGAATTTTGAACAAAATAGTTACATTTTTAAGTGAGAAAATTAATTTTTAACCCAACAGTTAAATTTTGAACCCAAAAAAGACAAAATTTTCAACAAAATAGATAAAGTTTCAACAAAATAGTTAAATTTTCAAACAGATGAATTTTCAACCAAAAAGATAAAATTTTTACCAAAAAAAATAAATTTTCAACAACAAAAAAGGGAACAGTGAAGTTTCTAGTTAAAAAAAATCATTTTCAAAATAAAAAAAAAACCACGAATTTTGAACAAAACAGTTCAATTTTTAAGCAAGTAAATTAATTTTTACCCCACCGGTTAAATTTTGAACCCAAAAAAGACACATTTTTAACAAAATAGATGAATTTTCCACAAAATAGTTAAATTTTCAACCAAGAAAATTAAATTTCTATCAAAAAAAAATAAATAAATTTTCAGCAAAAAAGAAAACAGTAAAATTTTCAATTAAAAAAAATTAATTTTCAATTTAAAAAAAAAACTAATTTTCAATCAAAGAGATGAATTTTCAACCCAAAATACTAATTTTCTACCAAAAAAGATTATTGTTAAAAAAATATATGAATTTCCAACCAGATTTTGAATTAAACAACAAAATTTCAACCTAATAGTTAAATCAACCAAAGAAACGAACTTTCAACCAAAATGGTGAATTAGTCACCAATAAGATTAAATATTGTACCAAAAAAGACCAAGTTTCAACAAAAAGAATGTTTTAAGTGGTTTTAAAGAAAATAAATGTTAAACCAAACATGGAATATTTAAATTTTCATTTAGAAAAATTCATTTTCATGAAAAAAATGGATTAAATTAATTTTTAACTAAAATAATTATGCAACGTCTTTAAATCATATAAGATTTTCTTCAAAATCCATAAAAAAAATTTTATTCTGAAATTTGTATTTCCTCTTATTTTAAATTATTGCTTAATTTTGAAGGTTTGCATTCCGAATTTTTAATGTTCGTGTCTTCTGATTAGGCAATGATTGAATTTTCAATGCAATTTGAAGTTCTTGAATATGTAATGCTTTTTTTCAATTAACTAATTTACAATTATAATAACCTGTTAGAATTATGATTATAACTTGAAGAATGTAATTATTTATAAATTAAAAAAAGACTTAAGGATGACCAAAAACTAAAAAAAAATATTTAAAAATATTCGATTTTAATAGTTTTGAGCTACCTTTATCCGAATCTTTGATTTAAAAACAAAATACTTATTATTAAAAAAAAAAAAAAAAAACGTCTTGAGGCTATGCGACCTACCCACTTTCCATAAAATCTACATCAGAAAATGCTGCACGCATGATTGCAAATCCAGTAAATGCTGAAGTGACATTTCTAGAAACTTTAGCTTGACACACATATTTCAATTTAATATTTTCATATTTACTTTGCTTTTTTTATATAAAAATTTTATGTACTCAACGACAGTGTCAATTGTTTTTAAAAAATCCGAGATATTTAACAATAATTAATTATGAAGGCGGCGTTTGAAAATTAAAATTTTCCAATTTTCCTAAACGGTCCTTCTTCAATTTTTCCTTTTAGTGACAGAAAATCTCTAGAATTTTTTCAAATTTTTGTAAATTTTTCAAAACAATCAGGTGCTGAAAAGTTTGAAAAAGGGGCGACTAAAAAATCCCTGAAAATAAAATTCACTACTCTGGGAAAAAATTACTTTTCCACCAAGAAGGATAAATTTTCAATCAAGAAGGATGACTTTTCTTCTATACAAGATGAATTTTTAATTTAAAAGGATGAATTTTTAACAACATAGTTGAATTTTCGACCAAAAATTATTACTTTAAGAAAATAGTTCAATTTCACAAAAATTGTTAGATTTTTGACCAAATAGTTGAATTTCTAACCAAATAGTTGAACTTTCAGAATACAATGCATTTTCAATCGAATAGTCGAATTTTCAAACAAAAACGACTGAAATTCAATTTTTTTTTGAGCTGAAAAGTTGAATTTTTTAGAAAAGAGTGGACTTTTAAATCGGAAAAGATGAATTTTTAACAGAAAAGATAATTTTCAATCAAGAAAGACGAATTTTTAACAAAATATATGAATTTTCTACCAGTTAGTTGAATTTTCAAAAAAGAAGGTTAATTTTCTACCCAGCAAAAAGACGTATAAAAAATTCGAATAATTATTTATTTGTTAAATTTTTTGAACCCTCAAATTCAAGCTGAAATTAAATTCTGAGAATTGAGAAAAAGAAAATAAGTATTATCAGTTTATTTTTCAACTTTATATAAATATAATTTTTATAAGATTCTTGACAAAATTAAAAAAGATTCTTGAATATTTTAGATGTCTCAAAAAAGAATTCCAAAGACATTTTTTTATTTGATTTTATAGGATTTTACAAAATATTGGGAAAAATTCGAGTCTTTTTAAAAGATATTTAGGACTTTTAGAAGTTTGAAAGAAATCAAGAAATATTTGATACATTTTCGGAAATGTTTTTAAGTTTTGAAATATTTCTAATCCATTCAAAACGTCTTCAAATCCTAAAAATATTTCGAACTGACTCGAATTTTTCTTAAATTTATTCGATTTTTTTTATATTTTTCAATCTTACCAAATTGAAACAGTTTGCTTTAAAATCTTCTAGACTCTTTTTCGAAATTCAGGAAATCGTTTAAAATGTTACAAAAACTTTTTAAATTTTCTCTTAGAGTTCATTTTTCAAAATAAAAAATCATTTCAAATTTTCACGCGAATCTTAAGAAAATTATTTTTTTAATCTTTTCAGACCTTCCAAACCTTTCAATCCTTAAAAGTTATTCAAATTTTTCCTGTTTTTTTTTTAAATTCTGCAAAATTAAAAAATTTTTGCTTAAAATCTTCCAGATTTTTCTTTCACAATTTCAGAAATATTTTGAAATCTTCTTAAATATTCTCTTAAAATTTTTGAAATAAAAACTTATTTTAATTTTTCCTAGGAACCTAAACAAATTTTTTCATTTCCATGAAACCTTACCAAATTCTTCAAAAATCTTTACAAGGTTTAATCATTTTTTTAAAATTATGTAATATGAAAAAATTGCAAAATTTCGCTTCAAGATCTTTTACATTTTTTAAAAAATTTTTAGGAAATAAATAAAAAAGATTTTGTAATCTTCTTCAATTTTCTCTCAAAATTCACAACAAAACAATTTTTTAAAATTTTTTTCATGAATCTTAAGAACATTTTTTTCATTCTCTTGGCACCCTAAAAAATTCAGTTTACCTCAAACTTTTTTAAATCCTGAAAAATAAAAAAAAAAATTCAAAGTCTTCCATATTTTTTTCGACACATTTTGAAATCTTCAAAATTTAAAATTTTTCTTTTGAAATAAAACCTAAATAATTTAAAAATTTTCCAGAAACCTTGAATAAAATTTAATCTCCTCAAATTTTTCCTAATTATTAAAAATCTTCTAATTTTTGTGTGAATTTTTTAAAATAACTTTTTGCCCATAATTTAGTTTTTCTGATCTCTTTGAAAATGTAAGAAAGTTTACAAATTTGTGTGGGAGCAAAATTTCAAAAACAGAATTATTTTTCATTATTAAACGTTAATTTATAATTTAAAATTTCTCTTCTATCAGTAATGTTTAGAAATATTGAGAAATAAATTTGATGGTGAAGTAAAATTATATATTTAGAAATTTTTATATGCAAAGTTGATGGTGTAAAAATTTCATGAATTAAAAATTTTTTCGTAATCGGATCAACAAAATACATGCATTTTCTACCAAACAGTTGAATTTTTAACTTATACATACGGGATAAAGATTTAACAAAAAATGGAATAGTTGAATTTTTAGATAAAAACTCTGATAAAAAAATATCTGCGAACAGAAAAAAACGAATTTTTGAAAAAATTGTTAAACTTTTATAGAAAAAAAAGAATTCTCGACCAAGAAGATTAATGTTCTACCAAAAAAGACGAATTTTGAACAAAATACTTCAATTTGCAACAAAATAATTTTTCAACCAAAAAGATTAATTTTTAACCAAATAGTCTAATTTTCTACCAAATTTTGATTTTTCACATAAAGATTTATTTAAAAGCAAATAGTTGAATTTTCAACTATAATTATGAATTCTTAATAAAATTTTTTTTTTTTTTTAACTTCAAGTCAAATAATCGACTTTTCAACCAGAAATGATGAATTCTCAACGAATTTTAAGCTAGAAAAATTAAATTATACATTAAAATTTGTTTTTAAATCTTTTTAAATATTTTCTTAAAAATTCTTTTGAAAAAAATCATTAAAAAATTTTCAAAAATCTAATAATAATTTTATTGTCTTGAAACTCGAATTTTTCCTACAATTTTTTGAAAATCCTGCAAAAATAGCAAAATTACCTTAAAATCATCCAAATTCTTTTTTGAAAATTTTGGAAATCTTATTAAATATTCTTTTAAAATTAATTTTTCAAACAAAAAATTATTGTTAGTTTTTCTAGGAATTTTGATACAAATTTTTTATTCATTTGAAACCTTTCAAAATACTTAAAAAGCTTATAAATTTTGTGTTGGACATCTTAAAAAATCTACATTGTGTTTTAAACAATTTGAAATCTTTTCACGTTCTAAATTATTTTGGAATCTTTTCAAAAGTTCTAAATATATTTTAAACTTACTCGATTATTTTCCAAATTAATAATTGTTCGATTATGATAAAAAAATTTGGTCATCTTTTTGAATATTCTCTTAAAATTAATTTTTCAAAGTAAAAAATCATTTTCAATTTTCCCAGCAAAGTAGAGAAAATTTTTTTATTTTCTCAAAACCTTTGAAGATCCTTAAAAAGCTTCCAAATTTTATTTCGAAATCTTCAAAAATCTAAATTTAGTTTTTTACATTTCGAAATCTTTTTCAGTTTTAAATTCTGGGAAAAACTTATTTTGAAGAACTCGAAAAAAAAAGAAGCTTTTTAATAATTTTGAAAGATTTTGAGATTAAATTTTTTTAAAGATTTCTGGAAAATTTTTTAATGGTTTAGGTTTAATTTTAAAAGAATAATTTTGAGTTTTGAAGATTTCAAAACGTGTGGAAAAAAATATGGAAGACTTTAAGAGAATTCTTTTAATTTTTCAGGTTTTAACAAAATTTTAGGTAAACTCAATTTTTCAGGGCGTCAAGAGAATGAAAAAAATATTCTTAAGATTCATGGGAAAATTACAAATGATTTTTTTCGTAATTAATCCTAAGAGCAAATGGAAAAAGATAAAAAAAAACAGATTAAATTATTTTTTTTTAATTTTGAAAAAGAGTGTAGAAGATTTTAAGGCAAAATTTTGCCAAAATACGTAACTGCAGAACAAATTTGAATAAATTTGAGAGATATTCAGAAGTTTTTAAACTATTAAAAAATAATGAAAACTTATAAGATATTTGAGGAATTTTGTAAGGTTTCAAGAAAATCGGAAAAAAATCTTTAGGTTCCTAGGAAAAATTAAAATGATTTTTTATTTTAAAAAATGAATTTTAAGAGAATATTTAAAAACATTTCAAAAGATTGATGAAATTGTCAAAAAGAATCTGGAAGATTTTGAAACAATTTGGTTAATTTTGCAGAATTTAAAAAAAAATTTCACGAAAAATTTGAATAACTTAAAAATATTAGAAGGTTTAACATTTTTGAAAGGCTTTAAACATTTCAAAATCTTTTCACGTTTCAAATTATTTTGGAATCTTTTCAAAACTTCTAAATATGTTTTAAACTTACTCGATTATTTTCCAAATTAATGATTGTTCGATTGTGATAAAAAAATGAATATTCTCTTAAAATTAATTTTTCAAAGTAAAAAATCATTTTCAATTTTCCCAGCAAAGTAGAGAAAATTTTTTTATTTTCTCAAAACGTTTGAAGATCCTTAAAAAGCTTCTCAATTTTATTTCAAAATCTTCAAAAATCTAAATTTAGTTTTTTATTCTTCGAAATCTTTTCTAGTTTGAAATTAAGTTCGGATCTTCTCAAAACTTATGATTTTATGACGTCAAACACCCAAATTAAAAAAAATGTAAAATTCTGTAGTTTTCAGTAATAGCTTGTAGATTTTCACAACAAAATAAAAAAAATATTAATAAAAAGTTATAAAAATTTTTTAATTTAGAAACTTGTAATTTATTGTTAATTTTTTTACTTTCCTACTAGAAAATACAACAAAATTAGCTATTTGTATTTAACTGTATTTTTTTGTTAAATTGTATACATTTTTTACAAAAAAGTACATGTTTTCACCAAAAATTATAGTTGTAGAAACGTTGTACTTTTTTGTAAAAATTATTTCCACCAGGGATTCTAATGTAAATAATTAGAGATATTTATACACTTTTTTAAAAGAATGTAATCTTACGAATATGAAATGGCTATTTATAGACATACAGGTGAAATAATTTTTTTTTTACTTTTTTTTATCAGCGACTGATCAACGTAAGGAGACGGTCAAATGGGAGATATGATGTCAGCGGCTCGTTATACTTTTATGACACTTAGATTAACTTGAATGGTCGAAGGACAATGGACAATTTGATCACTATTAAAGGCCGATCATTATTATTCCTCGCTTATTATTTAATCCTCATTCGCATTTTGTAACAATAACAATAATTTTATTTACTCTCCATAATTTAATATATAATATAAAATTTTTATTAAAATTTTTGGGGAAACAAACTATAAAAATTTGAACGCTTTGTGACTAATTAGGGGCCCGGATGCAATAAGCGGACAAGCGCTCGAAAACTCTAAAAAGTCCTGTCCAAGCGTCTCGCGATATCCCAATTTTAAAGTTCAAAAACATAAATTGTTAAAAATTCGGGTGAGTAGAGAATTTTTTTCAATTTGAGGTTTTTTCCATTGAACATTTTTAATAATGAAATTAAAAAACTGAAATATATTTTTCTCAAAATCCAATTATTTTTTTAAACAAAAAATCTTCATATAATTTGATATGAATTTTGTTTATCTACTGGTCGGAAATCAATATTTTTTCATATTGATTTTTCAAATTGTGAAAAAATTGCTTTCAAGCTACGCTGGGATCCGAACCCAGGTCTCTCAGATTGCCGGTCTGATGCTCTTATCCACTAAGCTACGGAGAGACGAGATTAATTTCTTCACAACCCCTGCAAGTTAAATTACGACGAAATTCCTTATACCTGTAAGCTAATTTTTTACAAACAAAAAAATTCTATATCATTACTGTTATGGTTGTCGACTCGTCGACTGGATAAATCTATTCAATAATTTAATGTTCATTTTGTTTATCTAATGGTCGAGAATCAATATTTTTCAATATTGATTTTTTAAATTGTGAATCAAATTGTCTTTCCGTAGCTTAGTGGGTAAGAGCATCAGACCGGCAATCTGAAAGACCTGGGTTCGGATCCCAGCGGAGCTTGAGAGCAATTTTTTCACAATGAAAAAAAATCAATATTGAAACAATATTGATTTTAGACCAGCAGAAAAACAAAATTAACATAAAATTATCATATCACTATTCAAGGAAGATTTTTAGAAATTTTTCGATCAATTAATTGGAAATTGACGATATAGAATGTTGTGTTATAAACAAAAACAAAAATACGGGAATTTTACAGGGTCGGTTATTTTATAATTCAGCATTTTTCTACCGAGAATTCTCAAATTCGGTAATATTATTAACTGTCGTGAATTTTATTATCCGGGAATTCCAATTCGGGATTTTTATATTTCGGCAATTTTGTAATTTCGGGAATTTTAGAGTGTTGGGAATTTTTGTGTGTGGAATTTTTTAGTCGCCTAACTATTTTTTTAACAGCATAGTTTCAACATTTTATCATTGTATTTCTAATAAATAAATAATTATTATTAAAAAAAATAATTACTCAAATTCGAGATTTATCTAGTTTCGGGAATTTTACAGTGCTTGACATTTTTATATTTCGGCAATTTTATGATTTCGGGAATTTTCTATTAAAAAAATTTTCATTTTCGGGAGGAAATATGAAAATCCCGTAGTTGAAAATTCTCGACAGATAATTGCCGAATTATAAAATATTTGAACTAGAAAATTCGCGAATTTAAACAATTAAAGAATTGTCTTCTAAATAAAAATTAATTATTCATTGAAAAAAATCAAATATTTATATTAAAGAAAATAAATTTGTATGTTGAAAGTTTTTTTTTAATAATTGTTTGAATTTAAAATAACAATAATTGAAAAAAAAAATTTCTGGATTAAAATTGATGTTTCAAAATGAGTATTATATTTTAATATTAAAAAAAAATACAAAAAACGTTTTTAAAAATCGAATTGTTAAATTTTGAAATATCAAAAAGAAACTTCGAGATTAATCAGTGCTGAATTGAATTCTGCTTTGTTTGGAAAATTTAAACAAATAAAAATTAATTAATTAATTTGATTAAATATAAATTTGAGCTTTTGAGAAAATTCAGGAAGAGATTTTTTTTCCTTCGAAGCGCACGTGCTTTTTAATTTGTTTTTCAATACAAATTTTGTACAATTATTGTTATTTTAAATTCAAACAATAATTTAAAATAACTTTAAACAATAAAAAATTTTCTTTTATACAAATTTTGTAATAATTGTAATAATATTGTGATAATATATTGTCAATATTGTAATAATATTAATGATCATTGTATTTTTAATAAATAAATGAAATAATTTTTTTAATTGTTTAAATTCGGCAATTTTCTGTCGGGAATTTTATTATTGAGGAATTTTCAAATTCGGTGATATTATAAATTGTCGGGAATTTTATTATTCGGGATATTTATCATTCGGGAATTTCATTATTTGGGAATTTTTCAATTCGGGTGTTTTACAGTGTCGGAAATTTTACTTTTTGGGATTTTTTATTCGTCTATTTTTTTTAAATCATAGCTTGAATATTTCATCATTGCATTTTTAATAAATAAATAATTATTATTAAAAAAAAAAATATTTATATTCGAGATTTATCTAGTTTCGGGAATTTTACAGTGATGGAAATTTTTATATTTCGGCAATTTTATGATTTCGGGAATTTTCTATTTCAAAAATTCTCATTTTTAGGAGGAATTACTGAAAAATGCCGAAAAATAAAACTCCCGACACTAAAATTTCCGAATTGGAAAATTCCCGAAATTATAAAATTGCCAAAATATAAAAATCCCGAAGTTGAAAATTCCCGAATCATAACATTTCCGACAGATAATTGCCGAATTATAAAATATTTGAACTAGAAAATTCGCGAATTTAAACAATTAATGAATTGTTTTTTAAATAAAAATGATTTATTTGTTGAAAAAAAAAACAAATATTTATATCACAGAAAATAAATTTGCATGTTGAAAGTTTTTTCAAATTATTGTTCGAATTTAAAATAACAATATATGAAAAAAATATTTCTGGATTGAAATTGATGTTTCAAAATGAGTATTATATTTTAATATTAAAAAAAAAAATTACAAAAAACGTTTTTAAAAATCGAATTGTTAAATTTTGAAATATCAAAAAGAAACTTCGAGATTAATCAGTGCTGAATTGAATTCTTCTTTGTTTGGAAAATTCAACCTGATAAAAATTAATTAATTAATTTGATTAAATATAAATTGTAGGTTCTGAGAAAATTCAGGAAGAGATTTTTTTTGGTTCAAAGCGCTCGTGTTTTTTAATTTATTTTGTAATGCAACTTTTGTACAATTATTGTTATTTTAAATTTAAATAATAATTTAAAATAACTTGAAACATTGAAAAAAATTTTCTTTTATAAAAATATTGTAATAATTGTAATAATATTGTAAAATATTGTAAAATATATTGTTTATATTGTGATAATATATTTTCAATATTGTAATAATATTAATGATCATTGTATTTTTAATAAATAAATGAAATAATTTTTTTAATTGTTTAAATTCGGCAATTTTCTGTCGGGAATTTTATTATTGAGGAATTTTCAAATTTGGTAATATTATAAATTGTCGGGAATTTTATTATTCGGGAGATTTATCATTCGGGAATTTAATTATTTGGGAATTTTTCAATTCGGGAGTTTTACTTTTTGGGATTTTTTATTCGCCTCACCATTTTTTGTTTAAAAGCATAGTCTTTCATTATTGTATTTTGATTATATAAATAATTATTATTAAAAAAAAATTAATTACCTAAATTCGAGATTTATCTAGTTCCGGGAATTTAGCAGTGCTGGAAATTTTTATATTTCAGCAATTTTATGATTTTGAGAATTATCTATTTCAATCATTTTCATTTTCAGGAGGAATTACTGAAAAATCCCGAAAAATAAAATTCCCGACACTAAAATTTCCGAATTGGCAAATTTTCGAAATTATCAAATTTTTGAAATATGAAAATCCCGAAGTTAAAAATTCCCGAATAAAAAAATTCCCGACAGATAATTGCCAAATTATAAAATATTTGAACTAGAAAATTCGCAAATTTAAACAATTCAAGAATTGTTTTTTGAATAAAAAGGATTTATTTAATGAAAAAAATCAAATATTTATATCACAGAAAATAAATTTGTATGTTGAAAGTTTTTTCAAATTATTGTTCGAATTTAAAATAACAATAATTGAAAAAAAATATTTCTGGATTAAAATTGTTGTTTGAAATTAGTATTATATTTTAATATTTAGAAAAATACAAAAAACGTTTTTAAAAATCGAATTGTTAAATTTTAAAAAATCAAAAAGAAACTTCGAGATATATCAGTGCTGAATTGAATTCTGCTTTGTTTGGAAAATTAAACTTATAAAAATTAATTAATTAATTTGATAAAATATAAATTTTAGGTTCTGAGAAAATTCAGGAAGAGATTTTTTTTCGTTCGAAGCGTACGTTTTTTTCAATTTATTTTTTAATACAACTTTTGTACAATTATTGTTATTTTAAATTTCAAAAATAATTTAAGATAACTTGAAACATTGAGAAAATTTTCTTTCATACAAATATTGTAATAATTGTAATAATATTGTGATAATATATTGTCAATATTTTAATAATATTAATGATGACTGTATTTTTAATAAATGAATGAAATAATTTTTTTAATTGTTTAAATTCGGCAATTTTCTGTCGGAAATTTTATTATCGAGGAATTTTCAAATTCGGTAATATTATAAATTGTCGGTAATTTTATTATTCGGGATATTTATCATTCGGGAATTTAATTATTTGGGAATTTTTCAATTCGGGAGTTTTACAGTGTCGGAAATTTTACTTTTTTTATATTTTTTTATTTATTTATTTTCAATAAATAAATAATTATTATTTTTAAAAAAATTATTTAAATTCGAGATTTATCTATTTTCGGGAATTTCACAGTGCTGGAAATTTTTATATTTCGGCAATTTTATGATTTCGGGAATTTTCTATTTCAAAAATTTTTATTATTAGGAGGAATTACTGAAAAATGCCGAAAAATAAAACTCCCGACACTAAAATTTCCGAATTGTAAAATTCACGAAATTATAAAATTCCCGACAGATAATTGCCGAATTATAAAATATTTTAACTTGAAAATTCGCGAATTTAAACAATTAATGAATTGTTTTTAAAATAAAAAAGATTTATTTATTGAAAAAAATCAAATATTTATATCACAAAAATAAATTTGTATGTCAAAAGTTTTTTCAAATTATTGTTCGAATTTAAAATAACAATAATTACAAAAATATATTTCTGGATTAAAATTGTTGTTTGAAAATGAGTATTATATTTTAATATGTAAAAAAAAACTTTTTTAAAAATCGAATTGTTAAATTTAAAAAAACAAAACAAAAAGAAACTTCGAGATTATTCAGTGCTGAATTGAATTCTGCTTTGTTTGGAAAATTTAAACTTCTAAAAATTAATTAATTATTTTGATTCAATATAAATTTTAGGTTCTGAGAAAATTCACGAAGAGATTTTTTTTCTTTCGAAGCGCACGTGTTTTTAAATTTATTTTTAATACAACTTTTGTACAATTATTGTCATTTTAAATTTAAATAATAATTTAAAATAACTTTAAACATTGAAAAAAAATTTCTTTCATACAAATATTGTAATAATTGTAATAATATTGTGATAATATATTGTCAATATTGTAATAATATTAATAATGACTGTATTTTTAATAAATGAATAAAATAATTTTTTTAATTGTTTAAATTCGGTAATTTTCTGTCGGGAATTTTCTTATTAAGGAATTTTTAAATTTCGTAGTATTATAAATTGTCGGGAATTTTATTATTCGGGAATTTTATTATTTGGGAATTTTCCAATTCAAAAATTTTACAGTGTCGAGAATTTTATCTTTTGTGAATTTTATTATTCGGGAATTTTATTTTCTGCATTTTTCAGTCGTCCCAAAAAAATTATCAAAAATAATTTTTTCTTATAGTATACTTTCTTGGGGGTGAATTCGATTGAAGAAAATCGAATAAAAAATAAATAGGCAGACAGTCTAGGTACCAACTTGCCTCGCCTCGATTCTATTGATCTCGCCATAGACGCGACGTTGAAGATATAGCTATATACATAATAAATACTTCCGCATGTGACGTAATCGTATAATAAAATATATAATAAAATCAAAAGTTATAAAAAAATTTTCAGACATATATCTAAGGGTGGTCTAAGGAAAGGTTTTATTTTTTTTTTAAATTGCCCCTCTACAACCCATTTTCACAAAAAACTGATTATTTTATTTAATTTTCAATTGTTGATGAACTATTTAATTTTAAAATATATCCATTGTTTCGTTTTTAGTAAAATAGACCGCCCACATTTTTTAAGAAAAAAATATTTAGGGGTCTTTCATACCCATTTTTGCAAAAAAAAATTTATTTTATTTAAATTGCCGTTGTTACTGGATTATTTTTTGCCAAAGCAAAAGAATCTATTAATAATGGAATGAAAAAAAAATTGCAACAATTGGTTTTTGAGACCCCTAATTTTTTTAATTCTGTCATAAATCTGGGTAATTTTTTTTACCAAAACTGAAGCAATTTATGTATTGCAAAATAAAATTATTCATCAACCAATTTTTTTACAAAAATAGACTTAAAAACCCCCTAAATATCATTTATTTAATTAAAAATAATTTAAAAATTTGAAAAAAATTGGACTACCCTGATATACCTATATGAACGAATAAAATCAATTTTGTATAACGTGTGTAAAATTTGCAATAATACGCTGACGTTGAAAAAATACGTCAATAGCAGAATTTTGAAAAAATTGCGAATATTATTATCTTTTTTGTTAAATCGACATATTCTAAAATTTTCCAATTTTTTTTTAGTCTTTATCTACAAGATCTATTTTAGATGCGGGCTATATCATTTTTGCAGTTTGTTTTCAAAATTTACTTGTTTAAAAAATTTTCATTTTTATTTTTCTCCCTGCATTTACTTTTTTTTTTAATTTCTTCGAAAGAAAACTTTGCTCATTATTTAGATTAAGGCAGAGTGGAAATGCTGAAATTAATAGAATTATTTAAACTGAGGTAAACAATATTGTAGGTTTACATTCAAAAAAAGTAGAAAAATAATTTTGAAATCGGTTATTATCCTCTTTTTCCATTTTTAAAAATTTGAATTTCGAAAAAAATTATGTTAGTTCAAAAATTATGGTGTATTTTTTATATGTAGAGTTTTTTTTAGGGAGCAACAATAACAAATCCGACATAACATATTTTTTGCCTGGTTCGAAATTTTTTTAAATTGTACAAAAAGCATTTTTTTTAATTTCAAGAAAAAGATGAACATATCGAAATTGAAATTTTTTCATCTTGCACCAAAGGAAAATGTTAATATTTTGCATGGAAAAAAAAAAATTTCGTGGTGTTTAAAAACGTTCTAAAATCGCAAAAAAATCCAAAAATCTAAAAAATCCTAAATCACAAAAAAAAAATGTTTGCGAAAAAGAAAACTGATAACTTTTTTTATTCGGTTCAAACTAAAAAAAATCAGGTTCGATATATTCAACTTTTTCCAAAAAAGAGTACATTTTACTCAATCAGAAAGTATTTTTTTTATACAGATTTTCGAAAAAATATAAATGTGACAAAGACCAAAAAACTCAAAATTTTTCTCTAAATCTCTATAAATGTAGACATAATTGAGATATTTTTAAGAAAAAAGATGAAGATTAAATTCAACAAAAAAATTGCAAAAAAGATTAATTTGAATTTTTTGAGAAAATCTCATTTTTCTAAGTGTAGAAACTGCCTGATTGGAATTGGATTCGGTCGAAAAAAAAATTATTTATAATCTTTTATTGTTGTTCACTAGCAAAAACTGTACATATAAAAAATGCACCATATTTTTTTAATAAAAAAAAATTATAGAAGATATTAACAAGGAATCTGTATTATCAGAGACTAACAGAAATTTTTAACTTCTTTTCAGACTAGATGGAAATATAAATTAAAAATGATTTTTAAATAATTGTTTTCTGAAAAAAGATCTTCTCCTTTCGCTCCGCTGGGAATCGAACCACAGAACTTCCGATTGCCGGTCGAGTGCTTTCCCATTAAGCTACTAGAGAG
The DNA here is from genome assembly GCA_932195095.1 of Andricus curvator. Taxonomy (NCBI): domain Eukaryota; kingdom Metazoa; phylum Arthropoda; class Insecta; order Hymenoptera; family Cynipidae; genus Andricus; species Andricus curvator. Next base: position 6,357 of record CAKNYM010051218.1, on the reverse strand, counting down.
ATCGAGAGAAGAAACTTTTTTCAGAAAATACACGCATTATTTATGTACCACCTTGCAAAATAATACGTGTATTTTCTGAAAAAAGTTTCTTCTCTCGATCTCTTTAGTAGCTTAATGGGAAAGCACCCGACCGACAATCGGAAGTTCTGTGGTTCGATTCCCAGCGGAGCGAAAGGAGAAGATCTTTTTTCAGAAAACAATTATTTAAAGATATGAACAAATTTCAAAAATGGTTTTTTTTATTCTCTTATTTCGGATGCCAGACCACAATTTTTTTCCCTCTGGTTAAAGGATTCGCTTAATTTGAACATTTTCTTAATTATTATTTTTGCAAAACTTGACTGTATTATGTCGAAACGAAAAAAAAAAAAAATTAAAGAAAGAAAGAAAAAAAAACTTGAAGAAAATTAAAACAAAAATCATTTTAGAAAGCAGGTTTTTTTGTTATATTTCACAAAAATTTGTTTTACAACTTTTTCTGAATTTGATTATTTTCTTTGAGTAAAAAAATGACCCAAGAATGAAGAAATAAAGATGTTGCAATCTGGAAGAAATTATATATTTTTTTTTCTGAGAAAAGATCTTCACCTCTCGCTCCGCTGGGATTCGAACCACAGAATTTCTGATTTCCGGTCAGGTGCTTTTTCCATTAAGCTACTAGAGGGATCAAGAGAAGAAACTTTATTTAAGAAAATATACGCATTATTATGCTAGATGTTACAAATCAAATTTTTAAAGGAATCTGTATTATCATTAGAAAATAACAGAAATTTTTAACGTCTTTTCAGACTAGATAAAGAAATTAATTAAATATTATTTTAATTATTTTAAAAATAAATAAAAAATATTTAAAAATAATGTAAAAATAATTAAAATAATTTTTAATTCATAGCTCCGATCTAGTCTGAAAAGACGTTAAAAATGTCTGTTATTTTCTAATGATAATACAGATTCCTTTAATGGTATTTAAGTTACAATTAGTGAGAATTAATTAAAATTAGCAGATTCGATTGTACCTGATTCGATAAAATCGAGGCCAATTGATTTTGACACAAACTGCCTTTTCAGTAACAAGAAGCAAGCAAGTAGGATCCATAGAAGGCCGGCTCAGTTTGATTCATTCGATTTCGCGACTGAAAAGTCGAGAATGGCGCCAGTTGAGGGCTCGGAATCCAATTGCGAGTGTGAGTCACTCGCTCCCTACCTTCCCCAGAAAATTAAATGGGCGCGGTATACGGTATTTCAAGTGAAATAAATTTCTGCTCGCTCTGCTGATTCGAATTTAAGGATGGGCAATGAAGAAATATGATTTCAAAAGTTTTTTTTTATTTATACCGAGGAAAAAATGTTTACGTGAAAATCCACGTAGAGATCCACGTAGATTTTCACGTGGATTTCCACGTGAAATTATCCAACGTGGATTTCCACGTGAATTTATTCAACGACGTTGAAGTCCACGTGGAAATTTAAATCGACGTAGATTCTCACGTGGATTTCCACGTGAAATTATCAAACGTGGATTTCCACGTGAATTTATCCAAGGACGTTGAAGTCCACGTGGAAATTTAAAATCTCCTAGGCGGGTTTCCACGTGAAAATATTTATATGGAATTCCACGTGAAACCACATCTGAACTATAGAAGCGAGTGTGAGTCACACGATCTCTATCTTCCCCAGAAAATTATATGGGCGCGGAATACGATATTTTAGAAAAAATAAATTTCTGCTCGCTCTGCTGATTCGAATTTAAGGATGAGTAATGAGAAAATGTGATTTCAAAGTTTTTTTTTTATTCATAACGAGGGGAAAATGCTCACGTGGAAATCCACGTAGAATTTCACGTAGATTTTCACGTTGATTTCCACGCAGATTTTCACGTGGAAATCCAACGTGGATTTCCACGTGAATTTATCCAAGGACGTTGAAGTCCACGTGGAAATTTAAAATCTCCGCGGGTTTCCACGTGAAAATATTTATATGGAATTCCATGTGAAGCCACATCTGAACTTTTAAAGCGAGCGTGACTCACTCAATGTATACCTTCCACAGAAAATTAAATGGGCGCGGTATACGGTATTTCAAATGAAATAAATTTCTGCTCGCTCTGCTGATTCGAATTTAAGGATGAGTAATGAGAAAATGTGATTTCAAAGTTTTTTTTATTCATAACGAGGAAAAAATGTTCACGTGGAAATCCACGTAGATTTTCACGTTGATTTCCACGCAGATTTTCACGCTGATTTCTAAGTAAAATTATCCAACTACGTGGAAGTCTACATGAAAATTTAAAATCTTTCACGTGGATTTCCACGTGAAATTTTTTTTTTTAATTCCATGTGAAAGCCACATCTGAACTTTTGAAGCGACCGTGAGTCACTCGCTCTCTACTTTCCTCAGAAAATTGAATGGGCGCGGTATACGGGTTTAAAAAAAAAAATTCTACTCGATCTCCTGATTACAATTTGAAGTTAGGTAAATCAAAAATGTAATGACAAACCAGATTTTTATTCATACTCAGATGAAAATATTCACGTAGAATTCCACGCAGATTTCCACGTGGAATTTCATGAGGATTTCCACGTGAATTTATCCAACTACTAGGAAATCCACATGAAAATTTAAAATGTTTCACGTGGATTTCCACGTGAAAATATTTAATTGGAATATCATGTGGAAGCCACCTCTAGACTTATAAAGCGAGTGTAAGTCAGTCGTTCCCTACCTTCCCTAGAATAGCAAATGGGCGCGGTATACGGTATTTCAAATAAAATAAATTTCTGCTTGATCTGCTGATTCAAATTTGAGGAAGAGTAGTGAGAAAATGTGATTTAAAAAAAATGTGATTGCAAAATATTTTTTGTTATTTATACCGAGAGAAAAATTTTCACGTGGAAATCTACGTAGAATTCAGCGTATATGTTCACGTGGATTTTCACGTGAAGTTATCCAACCGCGGAAAGTCAACATGAAAATTTAAAATCTTTCAAGTGTAAATCCTCATGAAAATTAAAAACCTTTCACGTAGATTTCCACGTGAAAATATTTAACCGGAATTCCATATGTCGTTTAAGGATTCAAATTTCCATGCGGATTTCCACGTATTTGGGTAAATTCACGTGGATTTACGGTTCACAAGATATTTTCAGTTTAATCAAACTTTTACATTTCCACGTGAAATTCCACGTGAAAATACTTACTTCGAATTCCATATGGAAAGCACCTCTAGATTTATAAATTGATGCCCATTAATATAGTATACGTGGTTGGATAAATTCACGTGAATTTTAAATTAAATTTTAAAGTGAAATTCTACTTAGATATTCAACGTGGAAATTTATATGGATTTCAACGTGAATTTATTCAACCACGCGGAAGTCCATAATAATATTCGAAATTTTCCACGTAGAAATTTCATGTGGAAACCCCCTAACTAAAAAACGACATCATTTGTGCGCAGGCCTTTTAAAATTGGAGGTCAACGCATCGACAACTGTAATTTAGTGATTGTGAATGCTCTTTTGTTAAAGCTCTTTGGGCTTTAACGAACACATTCTCATCACGTATTTCGTGCTTCACACTCGATTTTGTAAAAATGCGAACTTTTCTACATTATGTTCAACTCTAAAAAAATTTGTAGATACAATTCAGGCGAAAAATTTTGTTAAATAAAATGTTATTGTAGCTTGTGTCCTCTTTCCAAAAAGTTGATTCTTTAATTTTTAACATATTTTTATAACAACAGTTTATAACAAATTTGTAGATATTTTTTGGTTGAACAATTTTTTTCCTTTCATTTTTCTCGTCTCATGTGTCTTTTTTCCAAAAATTAAATTTTTTTTCTTAATCTAATTTTTCACGATTTAAAGAAAATCTACTCGTCCTATCTAAAAATTATTAATAACAAATTTGTAGATCCTTTTTGGCTGATGAACTTTTGTCTATTAATTTTTTTTCGTACCTTGTGCCGTTTTTAAACAAATTTAATTTTTTTTATTTTTGATGTTATTTTTTACGATTAAAACAAAAACTTAGCGTCCTATCAAAAAATTATTGATGACAAATTTAGATGAGTTCTTACTCTTTTTTGGAAGGGTTATTTTTTTTTTTAATTTTGAAGGGTCTATTCATTTTTTTCATAACTTTTATCGTTTGGCCAAAAATTTAATTTTTTTATTTTCAGTGTTGTTTTTTACGAATAAAATACATCAAGATTTTTTTTTAATTTAAAAAAATATATTTAGGGTTCATTTTTGTCAAAAAATGTTTTTCTTTAATTACCGCCGTTAACGGATTATTTTACTGAAAGTAATAATAATTAAAATTAATAATAATTAACAGCGAAAATTAAATTATAAAAATTTATTTCTTTAAAGGGCCTGTGAGACCCCTAAATATAGTTTTTTTTTTTAATTCTGCTGAAAATCTGGGTGATATTTTTCGAGATTATTATAAATAATGTTTTTTTTCAGTTTCTAAGAATTCAATTAATATGTTTAATTTAGAAAGGTTTGACAAATTAATTCAACCGAAAAGATGAAATAAACAAAAGATGAATAGTTACCTGAAATACTTGAATTTTCAACGAAAAACATGAATTTTTGAACAAGAAGATTAATTTTATAACAAAAAAGACAATTTTCCAACAAAATACATAAAATAATTGAATTTTGGACTGAAAAAGATCAATTTTTAACCAAATATTTGAACTTAAAACTAAAAAATATCAATTTTTAACCAGAAATGAAATAGTTAAATTTTCAGTTAAAAAAAAAAAATTTTCAACCAAACAAAAAAAAGGATTTTCAAAAGAATATTTTAATTTTTAATCAAAGTAATGAGTTAGAGACTGGAATAGTTGAATTTTAAACAAAAAATATGAATTTTCAACTATTATGAATTATTAAATTATGAATAGTTAAATTTTCAGTTAAAAAAATTAATGTTTCACCAAAGAGATGAATTTTTGAATGAAATATTCAAATTTTCAGTTAAGAAAATAATAATTGTCAAAAAAAAAAAATTAATTAAAAAAAAAGTTTCATTTCTAAACAAAGTGATGAATTTTCAACTAAAATAATGACTCTTTTATTATAATAGTTGAATTTCAAACCAAAAAGATGAATTTTCAACTAAAATTATGCATTTTAACTGTAATAGCTTTTTTTTAACCAAAAAGATGAATTTTCAACCGAAAAGAATAGTTTCTACCAAAAAAGACGAATTTGCAACAAAATAAATAAATTTTCAACTAAAAAGGATAAATTGTCAACCAAAAATTGTATAGTAAAATTTTCAGTTTAAAAAACTAATGTTCAACCAAAAAGATGAATTTTTAACTTAAATGATGGAATATACAATTTGAATAGTTATTTACATTTCCAGTTAAGAAAATTAATTTTCAACCAGAAAAGAACAAACTAATTTTCAACAAAATAGTTAAAGTTTCAACTGTAATATTTGTATTTTCAGTGAACAAATTAATTTTCAGTAAAAAGAATTAATTTTCAGTAAAGAAATTAAATTTGAGTAAAAAAATTAATTTTCAGTAAAAAAATTAATTTTCAGTAAAAAAAATAATTTTCAGTAAAAAAATTAATTTGCAGTAAAAAAATTAATTTTCAGCCAAGGAAGAAACGAATTTTCAACCAAACGGCTTAGTTTTTAATCAGAGAGATGAATTTTGCATTAAAATTATGAATCTTCAACAAAAATAGTTAATTTTTAACAAATGAGTTTAAATTTAAACTGAATAATTGAATTTTTATTCCAAAAAGGAAGAATTCTGAACGAAAAATGTAGTAGTTGATATTTCAAACAAAAAAGATTTTAATTTTTAATAAAAAACTGTTGAATTCTACCAAAAAGGACGACTTTTCAACATAAGATGAATTTTTAACTATGAAATATTTTTTTGTCAAGAGAGAGAAAATATTGCAAACTGGTGAATTTTCAACAAAATAAATGAATTTTCAACCAAATAGTTAAATTTTTAACTGCGATAACGGTCAATTTTCAACCAAAAATAGAATGGTTAAATTTTCAGTTAAAAAAATTAATTTAAAACCAAAGAAAAAGCGAAATTTAAGCAAAATAGTTAAATACAGTAATATAAAGCTTCTTTTACATATGAAGAATCATTGTTATTCAATTTTATATTTTAAATAATTTTTTCTGAAAAAAGATCTCCGTTCGCTCAGCTGGGAATCGAACCACAGAACTGCTGATTTCCGGTCTTTTTTTTCGACCGGAAATCAGTAGTTCTGTGGTTCGATTCCCAGCGAAGCGAAAGGAGATCTTTTTTCAGTAAAAATTATTAAAAATAATTTTTCTTTCATAGCTCCATCTAGTCTGAAAAGA
>CAKNYM010051217.1:206663-220622 GCA_932195095.1 Andricus curvator | reverse complement strand
TAGTTTCCAGTTAAAAGAGAGTTAAAATTAACTGTTACGACGTAACAGCTCCCTTGTAACCAAAAATCGGTTCTAACAGAAAGCCCAATTTTTTCTGTGACATACATACATACATTCAGTTTTATATGTATAGATTGAACCAGTAATCATGAATTTGTTTAATTTTTATAAACATTGATTAAAAAGAAATGCAGAAGTAAGACCTGTTTTAGCTAAAAGTACCGTTTCTTCAAGGAAAAGTATGGTTTTCGAAATTTTGTATGTTTATTTGCGTCTAAAACAATGTTTTTTTTAAATAATTTGGTTCATTGCACCTCAACTACCAAATTGATCATGGAAAATCACTAATATTCGTCGCAGATTCGATGATCTTCACCTTGATATCTTTTGCAAACAGATTGGTCGTTTCTAACATGAGATATGGTTCACAGAGTAAAGCTATCATTTAAAGAAAAAATTATTTTTCAGAATTCATATTTCGAAAACCAATCCATACAAAATTGTTTGAATGCCATTTTCAAGTTTAGCAGGCCCAAATGCATCACTGTTAGAAAAATCTGTATTAAATTTAATACAAATGTATATGAAGTCATTTGCATACACGGCAATTGAAATTTAATATACATTAAAATATGAATAGCTGTACACTTTATATTAAATTTAATATACATGGCGGTATAGCAGCGTGCTTGAAAACTCAAAGTGCTTTTATTTCTTTAAATCTTATCAAATATTCGCAATTGAAGTAATAATCTAGAATTCGTCGATTGAATTGCTTTTTATGATTAAAGTGGAACGTATAAGTGGAACTCTTTCCAAAAATTGCCCTGAATGGTAGAAATTTAATGTGAGTATAGTTGAGTGTAGGTTAGGTCTGTCATTTCTTTACGTAATTGAACTTTTCGACTTAAAATCCAATTTTATTTTTGATTAATTGCAAGAAGGTATCATGTTTTATTATTAAGAATCGAAAATTACTGCTAATCTTATTTTTTTTGTGTAAAATGGAATTATCTGAGCGATTATCATGATTGTATATGAAATTTAATAAATAGGGATTTCATATGCTTGAGATATTAATTTTAATATACATTGGTATTTTAAATTTAATACTATTTTTAACAGTGATTATAAAAATATAGTGGCACTAAATTTACAAAATGACTGTTAACTAGTGTAACAAGTTTTTATAAGAATTATTAAAGAAATATTCGCAAGTATTCAAACATTGTTCAAAATTATCCGAGGACTAATTGATAGTCCATCATTACTTGAATGTATTTCGATAAATGTACCGCAGTTTAAATCTTGAAGCTCGCCTATATGTTCTATTTCTCAAATTCTAAGAGTAATATCTCAATACCTCTCCGATTTTCAATATGTGTAATTGCCAAAGCAAAGTCATGTTAATCAATAAGAATCTTGATTTATTTTATATGTCTCTAGGAAAATTTATGAATGTTTTGCATGATTTTTTTGAATACACGAACACGATGTAAAAGTCTGCCTGCGTGCTCACATATATATTAATATACATAATGTATATCTTTGTAGCCCTATAATTGGTTTTTTAAACTATTGGGCTTTCTTATTTTTCAAATAAATAAATCATTAATTACTGATTCAATGTAACTAAATATAATAGAGAACGTGTCTAGTAATACTATTCGGCAAAGAAAGAGTCCTTTTAGGTAGAAAAAGGGCTAAACTGTGCATTTTTTAAAGATAAATGTTTCTAAAAATTAAAAATATTGTCAAATAGTGTTTCAATGTAACTGCATATATTACTTTTCCACGAAAAAACGATGCGATGATGTTGAAAAATCGAAAAACATTTCATTTGTTTATAATCAATGTGCATACAAATAATAAATGTTGTAAAATGCTGGTTTCATTCAACTAAGAATCATATGTACCAGAAGTTTATTAATACTTTTTTCCAGAAAATAGTGCTTTTATGTAGAAAAATGGCTAAATTATGTATTTGTTTATAATATTTTTTCAAGAAAAATGATAGGTATTGTTTAATGTTAGTTCTTTTTGCCTAAAAATTATTCAGCATGTGTCCAGAAATAATTTTACGTGAAAAAATTACGTTTACACAAACAGAATTGTCGAAACTTTGCATTTCTTTAGAAAATTTGTTTACTGGTAATATCTTGTAAACAATTGACCATTCCGATGTACTTTTTTTTAGTTGAGTCTTGAGTCCTGCCCCATCTTTGGTGATCAACTCTCTCACTTGATATAGAGGTATACAATTTTTATTTCATATCTCATCAGAGGAATTGCAAATAAAATTAATCCAAAAAATAATAAGTGCGAAATAAATAAGCAGTAAGTAAATAGACATATAAATAATTGAATAACAACCAGGAATGCTTCAAATTTAAATTTTAAACCGAGAAATCCTCAAACTGCAGATCGTTTGTCTCTGGCAAACCCAAGGGAAAAACCACCTCGACGCAATGACTGCTTCCGGATCAGGCCACCACTCAGTTCTGCTTTTGTTATTGGCTAGATATTGGGGTGGTGGGCGTGGCTTTTAGATTCTCCCTCTCTTTCGTACAATTTTCAGGGGGGAAACCTCCCCTCGAATTTCCCTTCCTTTTGGAATGTGGTTACCTGCGGATGATAGAGAAAGAGAACGAGAAAGAGGGGATGAAACCTGAACATCGAAGGTCTCCACGCCGCGCTGGTCGGTGGCGTCGCGTCGCGTCGCGTCGGTGGCAATGCATGTCCAGTGTCCACTGTGCACTGTCAACTTTGTTCAGTACGAGAGCAGATAATCGCTTTACTTTACTGCTTTTTCTCCACGATCCCCACTTTCTATGTCCGCCAGAACTACAGTTTCCGATTTTGCCTTATGAACATCAAATAGAATCTATATTATTCATATTTAGTATTGAAAATAATACACAATGATTTAAATTTATAAATGTAATAAAGAATTTGCTAGGGCCAAAACAGTCATATTTCAAGCTACGCACGAGGGGTTGACAACTCGACCGATTTGGTGTACACCTACTTCTGACTTCAAGGTACTTCAGGATATTTCAATGACTTCAGAAGATTTCACTGACTTCAGGAGATTTCAAGTGACTTCAGGAGAATTCAAGTGAATTCACGTGACTTCATGTGAATTCGAATGACTTCATGTGAATACGAATGACTTCATGTGAATTCGAATGACTTCAGATATTTCAGGAGATTTCAAGTGACTTCAGGAGAATTCAAGTGACTTCATGGGAATTCACGTGACTTCAAGTGACTTCACGTGACTTCATATGAATTCAAATGACTTCAGATATTTCGGGAGATTTCAAGTGACTTCAGGAGAATTCAGGTGACTCCATGTGAATTCATGTGAATTAAAATGACTTCAGATATTTCATGAGATTTCAAGTCACTTCAAAGGGGCCATCCAAATACCACGTGGACAATTTTTTACTACATCTTCACCCCCGCCCCCACCCCTCGTGGACAAGCGTGGACTTTTGACGAACCCTCTCCCCCTGGCTCCTCTGTCCCGGTGGACTTATTTCATATTTTAGGAAAATATGGATATTCTTGATATTCAAAAGCTACGAAGCCAAAAGGAGCTGTGAATTGTATGAGAATTCGGGTTTTCTTAAAAACATAAGCTTCATGGTACAAAGTAAGAAGTCCAAACAAAAATTAGTGAACCTTTTTTTAGTTTATTATGTGTTTCTAAAAAGAAATTTGCAGATTCAGGAAAACGGGAGCCCACGCTAGGGTGGTCCAAAAATGCGTTGGAAAATTGTTTTTTCGAATTTTCATGCATATCGCCCCCAAATTTGTTCGAATCCACACAAAAATAAATGCGTTTAAAAAAAATGATATTCAGATTTGTGGGTGATTCTGAACCAATCTATTTAGATTATTACATTTTTCAAAAAATGAGTTAGTTCGATGTCTGGTTTTTACTTGTGAATCTTTTTCATGCTTAATTTGCATAAAATTATTCCTGAAAAAGTATATTTCTTTTTGACCTTCAATAAAAAATGAATGAAAAATCAGAATCGTCAATATTAGGTCAATCGAGTTGAAACTCAACATTGCTTTTCACAATTAGCTATAGAATACAAATAAATAATTAGTTTTTAAATATCACCCCCATATGTTTGTCTTATAGGGTCCCAAAAACAGCCCATAAGTAAAAAATTGGGTTTTGCGAGTTGCTGGCGCTAATTATGATTTTTTTGCGGTTTTTTTAAAACAAATTGTTTCTAATACATAAAATACTACTTCTCACTGATAATTAGATGTTTACATGCATTTTTTAAATAAATTATTATTGCTTTTAGAAATTTTCTCTTAGATTACAGTTAGAAAGTCGCGGTTTTTAGTTATGAACAAATAATAAATAAACAATAGAGAGAATAATTTTTTAAACAATCTTCCTTTTTGTGAATATATTTTTCTGAAATAAAACAGATCTTTAAAATATTCTTCAAATTTTCTAGATAGATCATATTATAGATGTAAATTTTCCTTAAAGTAGTTACTGATAACTAAAAAGTTAAAGAAAAGCTGAAAATTTCAGAAAAACCCGCAAATTGTATAAACAATTATGTTTATTAACTTACATTATGATCTCACTAAGTAAAAAGTAGACAAAAAGTCAACTATTATATCTAGTATCTATCTATTATAGAAGGAGATAGTTAAAAACAATAATAATTTGTTTAAAAAATTATTTTTGTTGAATTTCAGTCACTATTACAATACTCTAAGTGAAAAGTAGAAGAAGAGTTGAAAATTTTAGAAAAAACCGCAACTTTCTAACATTATTCAAAGAAAATATCAATAAAAATAATAACAAATTGTTTAAACAATTATGTTTGTTGACTTGATTTAATTATTGCCGTACTATAATTTAAAAGTGAACCAAAAGTGGAAAATTTTAGAATAAACTGCAACTTTCTAGCATTATCCTAAGAGAATATTATTTTTAATATTAAATTGTTTAAACAATTACTTCTGTTAAATTCAATTGATTATTGCCTCGCTCTAACTGAAAAATTGAGAATCAGTACAAAAATTCAAATAAAACCGCGACTTTTTAATTCCATTCTAAGATAAAATGGCTATAAACAATAATGAATTGTTTAAACAATTTATTTAAACATTAAAATATCACAATAAAGTAATATATAATATATTAGAAACAGTGTTTACCAAAATAAACCTCAAAAAAATAATAGCCAGCGCCAGAAGCAACTCAAGTGATTGCATTGCAGGTGACTTCAGAGTACTTGTGAGTGATTTGCGAGTAACTGCGTGCGATTATGTGTGATTTCAACAGATTGCATGTGTGACTGCATTTTTTTGCCAAATTATTGCAAGTGAATGCACAAGATTGCAAGCGATTGCACTGTGAATTCTGAGTAATTGCAGGTGAATGCACTCGATTGTATGTGATTGCGAGGTGAATTCTCAACGATTGTTTGTGACTGCAACTGATTGCAGGTTAATGCACATGATTGCAGTTGATTGCACTTCATTTGGCGTAATTGAATTCAGAGTTATTGTAGGTGATTTCTACTCATTTGTGGTGCTATTGCAACTGATTGAATGTGATACCAATAACGTTTGTACGAGTACACTGATTGCAAGAATTATAAACATTTCGACCTTCGGTCAACATTTGTCGTATAACAATTCAACAGTAGCGCGTTTAAACGCTTTATAAATGCGTAATTTACACGTTTCCTAATCAATTAGTAGGTTTTAATTTCTTCACTTTGAAGTTTTTAATTTGTAACGAATTTAGTTTTTTTTTTTTTAAGCTATCAATATTTCAGTATTATTTTAACTTTATATCTTGCTTTATATGCCTTTGTATTTAAACGTTTTTAATTCCACGTGTATATAAAATTTTAAACATCTTGAAGTCAAGGAACTCCAAAAATGTAAACTACATCCTGACTAGCTCTCAAGTCAGCATTTCTGCCTTCAAATCCAGACTCTCCTAATTAATTTCAAAATTTAAAAATATGTTCCCATATGTTGAATATGTCAAATTTTATTTGAATTATTTATTAAAAATAACTTAATCCAAAGATCTTCAAAAATAAAGTGCAATAAATGTTGTTATAAAATCTGTAAACGAGGAAACGAAATTTGAAAACAGGTGTTTGATGTCGGACACTGTTAAGATATGTGGTTTTAGTACTGTTTACATTAGGAGGTTTATTTAAAAGGTTAAACAGTCGGATCCCATAATGTCGTTATTACACAGTCGTAGAGTAATAAATGCAACCGTCAAACGATTATACCAACTTAGGACTTTAAGGCAGGGGAACTACAAATAACAAGGTTTCTCGTCGGCTTTCCTTTCAAATTTCGAGGAATCAACACTAAGAAGATAAATTAAATCCTGATTGTTGGATAAGAGTTTTTCAATATTATTTATTACTTACAAATGAATAAACCAAACTTTAGGCACCTGTTTCTTTTTTTTCTTTTCAACTAACTGAAATCCATAATCATGAGTCTGGTTCAGCAAAGTTTTAATTCGCTTATAAGCGGAACGTATCAATTCGATTTACTAAAGATAGGGGAGAGTGGCTAACAGTAGGTAGGGTAATTTTCAAAGTATTATGTTGCCTACACGGAAAAAATAAGTCTTGGAACATTTCCTAGATTAGTGCTGGACTTTTGGACGGGCCATCATTTTTATAAAGTCTCATGTACTTTCTATAAAGTGGTCATACATTTTCATGGAAAAATAAAGAAAAGTCATGGAAGTTTTCAAGCACAGTCTTGGAATTCTTATCAGACAGTTTACAAAGAAAATGTATACAGTCACGAAATGGCTACAAAAAAACCCTTCATATTTTCAAAGACTTGAATTGAATAAATGCGTGATTCAGAAACGAAGAACTCGAATATGAGTTAGAGAAACACTCCATGACTATCTGCGAGAATTTGCAGAGGCGCGCTCAGTGGCGTTCAGTGACAAATTCACATTGGTATGAATGTAGTAGACATTGGACGAGGATTCAGTGCTCCCAAACCTCGGATCTTTTTTCACTGCGCATGCGTCAAGTCGGCAACCAGATTGGTTAAGAATATATATATTAAGAATGATTTAAAATGATTATTCATGATGAAAAAGGTATGCCTTTCCTCGAATTTGAAATCGATCGTTTATTTTTACAACTGGTCGCATAAAGGATTTAAATCTCTAAGATTTAGATGAGGTGAAAAATTGTATTCACTTGCTACTTTATTCTGCTAGATATCAAATTCCTTTAACAAAGTTGCACGATTGTTTCTTAAATGAACATTTACAGGCTTCAAAATTTTTAGTGGTATTAAGTATTCCTACGTCTTTCTCAATCTTCGCGATATTACTTATAATACACTTATTTCTATTTAAAATAAAGTAGAAGATGGCTATTATTACATTGCAAAAAACTGGATGTAAGCAGATTTTATTTTCAAGTTCGTATTTCTGTATATAAAATATTTATAAAAATACTAAAATAAAATATAAGAATGTGTCTCATAATAGATTAAAATGTGTTTCTTTTTCATTACAAAAACATTTGCATAAAAGCCATCTTCACATTTATAATTTTCATAAATAATAAAAAGTTGTTTAGAAGTTAATCGCGTCACCACTAATACTTCTTGAAACACTGGTAGGTCCCCGAGATATTACGAATCGAATATCTGGGTTATTTTTTTTCAAAAAGATACACAACAATTGTTTAAAAAATTTCCTTATTTATTTAACAAAATGTATTATTCTGATATAGAATCTAAAATACTTTTCGTGGCTTGTTTTTAAAATTGATATTTCTCATCAAAAATTTCATTTAAAATAACCATGTTTTAAATAACAATCTATAAAAAGTATTTTCGAATCTATCTTAATAATTCTTTCATCTTTGAAGAGTGTCAATGCAAGTAAGTTTTTTCCCAAGTTAACAATTTTGTTTATTAATAATTTATGGATATAATTTTGTAAATACATCAGTTTTATTAAAATAAATTGTTTATAACGCTGCAACTTATAAACAGTGCGTCTCATAAAAAGAGCACAAAGGACAAAAAGTTTGATTTTTTGTTGACTTGTTATTAATTTCTTCAATCTAGAATCAAATTGTTTAATTTAGAAAATAACTCAATTTCATTTTTAAACAGAAATTTTATCATGTGGCGTAGTACAATGTAATTATTTTTTATACTTCATATGAAATTATCTGAAAAAAATTTCCATTACATGGATTTTATATTTTTTCCCATAGAATCAAACGGTGCAATTAGTTTTCATGTTATATCTCACAAATTTTAAAAATTATTTAAAAAATTTTAGTTTAAATAAGGAAAAAAAATTTTTTTACGTAAAATCATCCCTCGGTCAAAAAATAATTTCCCGTGAAAAATTATATTTTTCAATTATTTAATCAAAAATTGTTTAAACAATGTGTTTAATTTATTAAGCAAAGTCAGTCTTGCAGCAAGTTGTCTAATTCGCAGCCCTCACTCAAATTCTGTTTACGCGGCCATGCAATTTTCAGCTGTAGCACGACGCCAAGATTTTTTACCATGTTTTCAGCGCGGATGATTAGCCGAGGGGCTTGAGCGGTTAGGAATGAGTTGCGTTAGTCTCGTGTCTAGACTGTAGATCTAGAGTATAGGTAGTTCTAATCCCCGCAGCGTGCGTCCGATTTTTTAGAGCGTAAAAAGCGTGCGATTAATATAAGTAGTAATTGTGTGTGTTACATTATGTTTAAATAAATATATAAGTTAAAAATGATAATATTATAAATTTAAAAAAGAATTTTTTATTTTTAATTAGCATAAATGACTAGCTTGACAGTCTATGAACCTTTCCTTGACTGTCTTCGAGAATTTAATATTGGAGTGTTGAACGACTTACAAATTTGTCTGTGATATTTTCTTGATGGAGTCTAGGAGTGCTTCACTGACTATGCTGGACGCAATCTAAGAAGTCTTATATTTCTTCAAGCACTATTTGCATGATTTTCCAATTCGATTTTTCCAATTCTCAAATGCTTTTAGAAATATCATAAAGTCACATAGTCGGTTAATGAAAATTTCCAGCACTTTTTTTTCCGTGTGAATATTTCATAATTCATGGCGTTAATTAACGTAAATCTGAAGGCTATATAATATTTACATGATGCAAATGTGATACAAAGGACTTTGTACAGTTGATTATACAAATTTAATATTTTTGTGTGAAAATGAATTGTTCTTATTTCTAAAGTCATCTGATCACAGTGGGTCGATCGCCGTATTTTATTTTGCACAGTATGAACAAAGTTTTTTTTTTATGGAATTACAAGAAAAAGTGTTAAAAATATTCGATTTATGTGGAAATGTTATAAAATAGCAAATTTAGTACTCAGTTTACGTTCCATGCGCAATGAAAACCCAGAATGTGATGCTACTATCTTCTTTTTCAAGCGTTCTATCCTATAGGAAATGATACGCAGTTTCTAAAATGAATCCTAATTTTACTAAGCAATTATTACAATCTAACTCTTATTATTATTATCAAATACTTGTTACGTGCAAATTGCTCGACCCACTGTTGCCTACCCAGTGTTGACCAAATGCCACTTATAAGCAAGTTATTTATATTCATTTATTTATGCAATTTACACAATCTGTGTCATCGGATGTTCTAGTTGAGACCCTGAACAATATTTATCATCACCATATAAATGTTTAAAACTGCTTATTTCTGTGCAAATACTTAGTATTAAAGTCAGGGTATTTTTTTTCAGCATAATGTCAAAAACTGTTTTTTCCATTTTCCTCACTTCCTAAGGAATTTCGATGGCTCAAGCTTTAGGACGTAGTGTGTTTCCATATATATTTGATTCATTCCTGAAGTTCGAAACAAATTGGTCCACTAGTTATCCCAGTGACGGATTAAGACAATTTGCCGCCCTAGGCAGTTGACAAATTGCCGCCCCCTCTCTCCTCCATAGTTTTTTAGAATGATTGAATAAGTGTTCATCAGGAGCGGACAATATTGACAAGAGGATATGATTAATATGCCGTTTCTTTGTTATCAAATAATATTGTTGATAAAAAATTATGATTATTATGATTATGAATCATCTAGAATCAACGTTCGCAATTTTGCCGCCCCTTAAAAAGTTGCCGCCCTAGGCAGCTGCCTACGTTGCCTGTTCGGTAGATCCGCCACTGTTATCCAAATAACTAAGAATGCCCGCTGTCAACAGCGACCCATTGATGGCCACTTCCCCTACATCTTCTTATGAATTTTCATTTAGATAGATAGATAGATTAATATAGATTTAAATGGACTCAGAATAAAAGAGAAAGAGATAGAAAATGCCGTAGGCATTTTTGTATGAATTTCTCCCTTGTGAAAATTTTTCCAACGCAAATGTGATAGTTTGAGGGTTTCAAAGTATGCAGATGCCAGGCATCGAAAATTCCTATCCGGTTGAATTTTTTTACTTACATCGAGTAAAAAAATTGAATTTTTTAGTGTGTATTTTTCAGTCAACACAGCATCTTCAGAGCTGATTTTTGTAGATACACTGATAGGAAATGACAGTGCGAATAGTGAATATAGAGAATACTTTGTACACAATATATATTTGAAGGCTCGAGAGAATTTTTCTTAGGTGACGAGGAATCGTGACTGCCGAACCGATCTAAGTAAAATAAGCCCTCGCTTCCTTCTTCATGCGAGAATACTTAAACCCACGCTTATGTACGTCATGAGACTTAAAGCATTCTTACGTGAAGACGAAAATGCGGACTTTGACAGAATCCGCGGTCCGTGTTACTTCTGCGAACCTTCACTCGCATTTCCCCCGAGCGAAAAACTTGATATTCTTACAAGGACACGATTTTGAAAAGTTGAATTTAGAATTTTTACTGATATTACATCGATTTGGAATTTAGAGGTCGAATGCTGACTTGTGTACATTTTATTTTTAAGAAACAACTTCTTAGAATATGAATTTCAACGCAATTGAGTTTTCCGGAAAGTCCTGCCCAAATGTTTGATTAAACACAACTGTTATAAAAGAAATACTGAATTTTTCAAGAAGGAACCAGTAAAAGGCCTCGAAACGGTTTCCTCTTTTAGTTAACGAAATATCGCACAAGATATGCATGTGCACTATGGTGGGCCGAAAAAAAAGTTTCTAGCAATCGATTTCTAATAGCAACAAATTGTTAGTTCTTCATGAGCTGAATATACTGTAATTTTTTTTTCAAATCGAATAATATCTTTTACCTCCTCAAGCTTGTTGAAAATGGAAAAAATTCAATTTAAGCGTGAAATATAAAAAAAAAATGAATTTTTAGAGTGAACATTTTTTTTTATGTATGTAGAACTATACAGGGTGACTAAAGAGTCCCGGGACGGTTGGATATTTCCTCCGGTAAAATATTTTTCAAAAAAGTGAAGGTCATTCCTGAAGTAAATTTCAACGAGGAATTCAATGGCGACCTTCATTTTGACCATGAAGTTGACCTTTATGGCCTTTTGAAGGTCAACTTTGTTTTTTTAAATAGAACCCTCCTTTTTTACATCTGTAATCGATAGAGCGGAAAATTCTACTTTCAGATACGTACCCAAGTCATAGGTTAATTGTAACGTTCCAGGTCGGTTAAAGGTTATTTGAAATTAACAAAGTTTTTCAAGAGGTCAGTGTAATTCATGAAGTAAATGTCAACGAGAAATTCATTGGTGAGCTCTGTATTGATCTTGGTGATGATCTTCAAGGTTTTTTCAAGGTTCTTTCCATGCATCATTAATACAGATACCCTCTCTCGTTCCGAAAGTTTAGCTTGCGCCATAATAATCTTTTAGCGAAAGATAGTAAGTATGTACTCGTAATACGTAAATTTAGTTTCGATTTGTAATATTCGTATGGAGATAGAAAAACGGTATAGGACTTATGGTATCGCCTTAGGTATTGACTTAGGTATAGAAAAACGGTATAGGACTTTTCGATATAACTCTTTGGGGAGGAACAGAACTCTCACCAGAACTCCTGGAACTTTTAATGAAAAATTTCCTATATGATTTTACAATATTCAAAACGCTGTAGCCAAGATCAATACAGAGCTCACCAATGAATTTCTCGTTGCAATTTACTTCAGGAATTACACTGACCTCTTGGAAAACTTTGTTAATTTCAAATAACCTTTAACTGACCTGAAACGTTACAATTGACCTAGGTGACTTGGGTACGTACTTGAACGTAGTATTTTTCGCTCTATCGATTGTAGATGTGAAAAAAGGGGTTTCCATAAAAAAAAAAAAAATTTGACCTTCAAAAAGCCATGAAGGTCAACTTCAAGGTCAAAATGAAGGTCACCATTGTATTCCCCGTTGAAAAATACTTCAGGAATTGCACTGACCTCTTGGAAAACTTTGTTTATTTCAAATAACCTCTAATTGACCTTGAACTTTACAATTGACCTATGACTTGGGTACGTATCTGAACGTAGAATTTTCCGCTCTATCGATTACAGATGTAAAAAAGGGGGTTTCCATTTAAAAAAACAAAGTTGACCTTCAAAAAGCCATGAATGTCAACTTCAAGGTCAAAATGAAGGTCACCATTGAATTCCTCGTTGAAATTTACTTCAGGAATGACCTTCACTTTTTTGAAAAATATTTTACCGGAGGAAATTTTAATTTTAGTTTTATTTTAATAAATTCTACGCAGACAATTACTTTAAAAATCATTTATAAGAAGTAAATAATTAATTCATTAATTATTAACCATGACAATTTTTGAGTAAAATCCGCCTTGTTTCGGAATTGAGTAATCTCAGCTCTTGATTGATATATGGCCCTTATGTAACCGTGTCTTTTTTCAGCAATACAATAAAAAATTTTTTAAGGTAATTTCATGCGCGGAATTCAAAAAAGATAAATTTCAATTGAAAAAAAAATGTTCATCAATTTTTTATTTTTGATATTTTTTTAATGTGAAATAGGTATTTTCACTAATTTCTTAGGTATATAGCTCTACATATATAAACTAAAAAAAAACACGATCTCGAGTGTTTCCACTTGGTTTTTATTTATAATTATATGGTGTTCATTTCACGAGCACTTTGCTTCCTGTTAGCAAATGTATTTGCTTCCTGATAGAGGAAGCATTAGTTATTTTTTTGAATAATAGACAAACTAAAGTCTTTATTTTGATCAATTTAAAAATAGAAATTTACAAAAAATGCAACAATACAAAATAATACAAAAAAAATTTGTAACACAAAGACAAATCAGACAAATCAAGTTTTGTATTCGAAACGATAATTTTTCGAGCTGAAAAAGGGAAGGAAAAAGTTCTGTCGCACCCTATCCCTTTCCCAGCTTCATGATTTCTTTACAAAAATTGTCAGAATTACTCTATTTAAAAATTTATGATCAAAAAGTCTTTTCTATTCATGCGTCAACTTTGAATCATGTCGATGAAAAAAGTTTTTCGGTTTCAAACAGATGACTCAAATATTATAAATGAGCCATAACTTCCTTAATCTTCAATAAAGTGTATTAATATTATAAATAAATCCATTTTCCTCGAATCAAGGAATCTTTTCCGTTCTTGCATCAATTTTGAAGTATGTTATTGAAAAAAATTTTACTATAAAAAATCGTGTTTTCAAATATTATGCATTACCATAGCTTCCTTACTCTTCAATAAAATGTATAAATGCTATGGGTCAATCAACTCGTCTTGAATCAATACAACTTTTCTATTCTCGCATCAACTTTAAATTATGAGAATGAGAAAATTTTTACTATAAAAACCGATTTTAAAAATATATAAATTACCATAACTTCCCTACTCTTTAATAAAATGTATTGATATTGTAGGTCAGTCGATTCGTCTCAAACCAGGGAATCTGTTATATTCTTGCTTCAACTTTGAATTATGCTAATGGAAA
>CAKNYM010051217.1:177624-200161 GCA_932195095.1 Andricus curvator | reverse complement strand
GCGCCCAATTATAAGTTGGGCTAAGTTGGGCCGATTTCCACATGGGTATGCGACGATGCAAGAGTCAATAATAATAATTATTATTATGATTATACCATTAGTTAATATACCTTTCGGGGTAAGCATGACTCACTCGGTTCTATCATGCAGTTCATATGAGAAAACTGAGAACGGGGCCCCCGTTCTATCTCCCCCCCCCCGGGGGGGGGGGTAGATTTTGAGAATAATCTAGAATTCCCGTGTTGTTTATTTAAATAAAACGTTTGTTCCGCAACACTGCTCCGACCCAGGTCGCTGAATAATCTCTCTAGCAATCACCCAGGCAAAGAGCTTCGCAAAGTCACCATTTAAAGCTCTTCACTCGGGCCCATTAGTATCCAAAGTTTTTCGTTTCGCGCGTCATTCATTCCGCTGACACTCTTCATCATGCATTTCTTATAACCTATTTGTCGCCAAACTTTTTTGTCCTGACATACCTCTTTAGCTTCTTTCACGTCCATGCATTTTTTCATGCAAGCGCTTGTGTTTTTGTGGCTCCTTAATTTTACTCTTATCCATTTCTTGGCATGTGCAGGTCTCGCTACCGTACAGCACAGTGGATGTCAGTATAGAATTAAATAACGCCATTTGAGCTTTATCTGATATATTTTTACTTCTGACAATGGATCCTTCTCTACCGGTAACCTTCTTACCCTTATTTATACGCCTATCCCTCCATCTATCTTTCAGTCATTAGTGAATAGATTACCAACGTATATATATATATATATATATATATATATTTCCTTCAAACACCATAATTTTTGTTTTATTTACGTTGATTTCGAGGCCCATGTTCTTCATACCTGTATTCAGTTTGCTCAACAATCTTTGAAAGTCTTCGATTGACTCTGCCATAACAACCTTATCATCTGCGAACGCTAACCCACGCACCCTCACTGTCCCGAGATCCACACCTTCTTCGTCGACCAGGGCCATTCTTAGACACTTTTCCATGAATATAATAAATAGCCATGAAGATATAACGCATCCTTACCTAACGCATTGCATAATATCAAATCAGTCACTCAGTTTCCCATTTACCCTTACACTCGCCTTGCTACCTTCATATATTGTTTTTATTGCTTGTAGGAGCCATCCATTGACTCCACGTACTCTTTCAGGACTTCCAAAAGTTTACTCCTATCCACCTCGTCAAACGCTTTTTCTAGATCAACAAATACACAGACAATTTTTTAATTTTCTCTCAAACTTTTTTCTGTGATCTGTCTCAAGCTTAATATTTGAGCCGTATATGAACTTCCTGGCATAAATCTACTTTGGACTTCCTATATCTTTTTTCTGTTATTTTCATTACCCTGAGAATAAGTATTTTTGGATGTCTTTTACTTACGATACCTAATGAACTGATAACTTTGTAATTATTGAAATTACTTTCATCTCCCTTTCTTTTGTATATTGGGACGATAATCGCCTTTTTCCAGTCATCTGGAATTTCTCCAATGTCAATACATGGATTTATCAATTTGCACAACCTGCGAGGTATGTATTCGCCACCGTATTTAAGCATTTTAGCGTTAATACTCTCTACACCAGCAGTCTTACCATTTTTTAAGTTCTTAATTATATCCCTCAAACCTCAAAGCGTTTAGTATCCCGTATGTATCATATAGCATTTCACCCCTGCTTAATTCTCATGCCGCCTAACTCTGTTCTACTACTTCCTTTCATTCTGACCAACACCCATTTATAAAACAATTTCTTACTTCCTTCAAAATCTATTTGGTATATTCTATCTGCTTCTGTTTTGATTTTACCTTTACTTTATTTGACTAGTATTTTTATTTTCCTCTTTTTGTCTCTGTAATAATTTTCAAGTCTATTTCTCTCCTTCTCGCTAAGGCCTGTAATGCTCAACTTTCTTAGATACGCTTGCTTCTTTTCGTGGATGGCTGCGCGGATTTCATTATTCCACCACGCATCACCAGACATTCTTCCTACAATAGCAGTACCACAAACTTCTAACAATGATATCCCGGAATATAGTTCATGCGCCCTCTATATATTTATTGTGTATGAGCGCCTCCCAAGTTGCCCTATGTATGCGTTAGTATATATTATTCTGAAAATCTATTCGCGCTTCCGGTTTATGTAATTCCTCGATTTTGATTCGCGTTTCGTTTTTTTGATTCTCTTTCTTCTCCATCTTTGACCTAAGTTAATTTCTGAGACTAGAAGGTAATGATCAGTATTAAATTCAGAACCCCTCATAACTCTTGTATCTTTTACTACTATCGACGTCATTTGAAAGCTCAAAGTGTTCTACGTAAATGAGCTGAAAGACGTTAATGTAAAAAAATTTTGTGCTTTACAGACTGAAAAATGTAAAAAAAAGAGTCAAGTTTAGAGCATTATTTTTTATACAAGGGGCAATGGGAGAAATTTGAAAAAATTCATGAATATGAAGAAAACATTTATAAACAAATTGCAATTAACAAATTTAAGAAATAATGAAAATTTTTGCTTAAAATTACAAAAATGTACAACTATATACTGTCTTCAGTTCTAATGAAGATATTAAAGCGATTCAAACTCCAAACTGTAACGGATAGGCTCTGTAATTATTTATAATCTACCGGAAGGATGTAATTGTTTTTTTTTCCGTGAAAATCGCGATATTTTGTTGTTGTTGGAAAGTGTCAGAAATCAACTTGGGTGCCTTTTTTGTTGCCTACCGCTGGTGCCTTACCCGTGCTTCTGAACTCTTGCCCAGACATTCACGCCTCCTCCGACTGGTAGCAAAAAAAGGCACCCCCGCTGCTTTCTAACGTTACAATTTGGAGTTTGAATCGCTTTAATGTCTTCATTAGAACTGAAGATAGGATAGTTGTATATTTTTGTAATTAAAAGCAATAATTTGTATTATTTTTTTAATTTGGTAACTGCAATTTTTACATAATTGTTTTCTCCATATTCATGATTTTTTTCAAATTTTTCCCATTGCCTCTTGTATAAAAAATAATGTTCTAAACATAACTCTTCTTAAATGTGCTCCAAATTCCGTACTTTTTTACATTTTTCAGTCTGCAAAGCACAAGAAAATTTTTACATTAATGTCTTTAGGCTCATTTACGTAGAACACTTTCAGCTTCAAAATGACTGTTTACTTATTATGCTAGCATTATGTTTGCTTTAAAGCCACATGTCTACAATTTTCTTGCCGATAGTAGTTCTCTTAGTCTTTCATCTGCAACAACAAAGTCAATTATACCGTGACTATCTCCTCCGCACCAGGTGACATGTGGATCATTTTATGCCTAAACCAAGTATTTATAATAAGCAAGCCCTTCTCTAAGCATAAGCTAACTAATCTGTCTCCGTTACCATTTGTTTTTGGATCCCCAAAGTACCTAGCACCCTTTTTATACCCCTGATGCCCAGAAAACAAAAATCGATTGGATGCATTTGAATTGGCAGTAAAAATGATTTAAATCGGCATTCTTAAAAGGGAATTGCCGATTGCGACCGATTGGTTAACTAAATTGGTGTATCGGGTGCGACAGATTGGACAAAGGCCGCGCGAATCAGACGAAACATATTGAAGGTTATACTGCCAGATCCTCGAGTATTCATCCCTTCTGATAATTAGGCAATTTTATGAAGGGCAAGGAACACGACGCTTTTCTTTCGAGATCGGTAAGTGAAGCCGAATTGAGCATATATTGTCCTTATTTTCATAAAAGCCCGCGATTTCATGTCAAAGAACACTTAATTAATTCTCCATCAGAAAGTTTGTCTTAATGTAATGTTAAAAATCACATCATATGAAATGAATGCTCGAGATATCAACAAAGAAACACAAAGCAGCCGTCAGGATGTCTTGGCTCTTGAAGCACCACACCAACTGACACCAACGACCGAACGCCATTGCCTCTTCGTGCACTGTTTTCAATGTCTCAGCTGATATTGCAGATTTTATTATAAATTGATATTTATAATAAAATCTCACAATTTCCAAAAAAATTTCAGAAATTTCCATGAATTACATAACTCTCCATAGCCTTTCATGGATTTCAACAATCTTTTATAAACTTCTCGAAAATTTCGATAACTTCCCAAAATATTTACAAATTTTCACAAATCTCCGAAAAAATTCAAAAATTTTACAAATCTCTACAAAGTTCCAAAAATTACACACATTTCATAAACTTCTGAAAATCTTACAACTATCATTTTCCGAAAATTCTAAAAATATCATTTTCTAAAAAATTTAAAATTTTCACTTTCCATAAATTTCCACGAATTTCCAAAAATTTAATAAATTTCCATATTTTTTTGGACAATTTATAAAAATTTATAAATTTTCATGACTATTTTTTAGGTCCATTTTCAATTATTCCTCTTGTTTCATACCGGTCATGTATTTCGACGTTTTCTCAATTTATAAGTGGGACTTTTCGTTTGGCGAGTATTCCCTCTTTATGAAAATGAATTGAATTTTTCTCATACGGAGAAAATAATTTAAAAAACACAATAGCACAGAAATTTACCAAGTAGACAGCGGCGTAGCCAGGCATTTTTTTCGGGGGGGGGGGGGGCCGGACCTTAGGGAAGTAGGGCAAATAAGGGTATCCGAAAAATAAAATTGCTTAATATTGAAGTTAACAAAGATAATTGTTTAAACAATTCATTATTGTTTTTAATACTATTCTCTTTGAAGAATGTTAGAAAGTTGCACTTTTTTCTGAAATTTTTCACTTTTTGTCTATTTTTCACTTAGAGTGTGGTAATAATTGATGAAATTCAGCAAACATAATTGTAAAAAAAAATTATTATTAGTTACAACTATCTTCTATAGTAATGCTATGTAATTGCGGTTTTTTCAGAAATTTTTCACGTTTTGTCAACTTTTCACTTAGAGCGAGGTAATAATCATAGCAATTCAACAAACATATTTGTTTAAAGAAATTATTATTGTTTATAACTATCTTCTTCTATATTAATGCTAGATATCTGCGGGTTTTTTCTAAAAAATTTCACTTTTTGTCAATTTTTCACTTAGAGTGAGGTATGAGTTAATGAAATTTAACAAACATAATTGTTTAATTAAATTATTATTGTTTATAACTATATTCTCCTATAATAATGCTAGATAGTTGTGGTTTTTTCTAAAAAATTTAACTTCTTGTCCACTTTATACTTAGGAGACAATAATAATTGCAAGTTAATAATCATAATTGTTTAAACACTTATCATGGTTTATAACTATCGTCTCATAATTTTTCAGCTTTTCTTTACCTTTTTAGTTAGGAACAAATGTGGGCGTCCGCATGAAAATGATCCTTATGGCCGATCTGGAGTTACATACAGAATCATATAACCGGATAAGCTCCCGGCATTTTAAGCCCAAGACAAACCCTTTAGGTTTAAAAACGTGTCGCCGGGGCATTTTTGAAATTGTAACATCGAAAAACCGCTTTTCGAGAAAAACGCATTTAATGTTGGCGAGAACCATAAGCGCACATGTTACAATTTTTCTTTGAAAATGAAATATACACTGAGAGACCTTTTGTTAGAATAAATGAAAAAAATGAATTAGAATTTGGTATAAAATCGTACCAAAATAGGGAAAACCGAGGTTTTATTACATTTATTCGTATTACAGTACCGAAGTTTAATATTATCATACGAGTATTTAAAACACGAAGACGACAAAGTAGTATTCTAAATACGAAATATTATGAATCTCCATTTCAAGAATTAACACTATGAAAAAGTGATATTCTTTTTACTGAGTTTTCGAAAAATAATTTGAATAAGAAAAATAGTGAATATCATAATCTCGAAAACGTATTTTAGAAATTGATATTGTCTATATGAAGTTGACAGAAACCTAAGCCGCATAGCAAACTATGAAATCCTTATTGTTGATTTTTCATATAGTTTCGTTTGAGAATGCTTCTCGAGTGTTTCCGCCGTTTTCCGATCGAGCCCGATTGAGCAATGCCGAATATGGAACGCATGGAACACCGGCCGCGGTCGGTCCAAATCCAATTCTTTTCAATTAGATTAATGCATGTAAATATTGTAAAATCCCGTTATTATTATTTTTAAGAAATTACTTGAAACAAAAAATTAGCTGAACGAGAAAATTAATTATACCTTTATTTTATTTCTATTCTCTACTCCAATCCCTGTCCAGATTTTTCAAAATCAAAAGCGTTTTCTGATACCAAAAATTGTAAAAAGAGCATTTAATGCGTTAATTTTCAAAATCACAAACTTCTTTTTTAAATAGTCAACAATGTTTTATTACTACAATCTTTGAACTGTCAGAAAATATATATTTTTTTAAATTAATATATAATATTGTACACATTAATTATATCTGACTCCTTAGTTCTGTCAAAAGATGCTTGGTTGTAGTCAAAAAGGCGCTTTTATCACATGTATGCCGACAGTTTATGTTTCACAATATTTTAAATAAAAGTTAACTCTTTCTATTTTCAATTCATTCATTTACTATGGCATTCAAAACATTTGGAATTTTTTCTCTCGAAATTTATACACTAAGATAATCAGATGTAATTAAATGAGTACAATTTATAAAATATTACATCTAAATACACTCAGGTTTATCATAATGAGTTACTGAGATATCAGATTGGATAATGTTATTCATACAAGAATATTATCAGTTCCTTTAAAAAAATGTATTTTTTAAAAAATCAATTCAATCATTGAAAGTGATAAAATGTTTAACCTATCTATTAACCAAATTTTTGAAGCAACAAATCACTCGTGAAACAGGGCCCAGATATTTTTCACACTGCCCTGAATTGTCAAGCGACGCCGCTTTGCCGAGATTTTTGCCAAATATTCCATAATATAAGTTAGCCGTGGGGTTTAGTTGTTAGGGATAAAATGCGTTAGTGCTTCGGGTAAGTTAGGTTCGAATCTCGCCGCAGCGATTCCGATTTTTCATAGCGATTAAGCGTGCGATTATGTATGTAGTGAATAAATTAAGTATATAATAATACAAATTATAATTGTACGCGTGTTTCCGCATATAATTGTGTTTAATTTGCGTATTCAGTTCCTTCTTCTGAAGGTTGAATCTTTTGGTGGAGTGAGTTATTTTTCATATAGTCGTTTGAGATTCTCATATGCTTTGTATGGCAACTTCAAAAGATGTTTTCACTCTTTCGAATAAATTGTATTACTATCGTTTTAACTTCGCTTGTCAACTCTGATATAGTGAATTTTAAATTCTCGCAAGTTTTATAAGAGTTAGTGCAACATCCTTTCCATTTGTTCAAACAAAAATATTAATTTTGCCGGCTGAAAACCACTATATTAATTTTTGATACGCAAACCTTGTTTTCCCTATTTTGGAACGATATTATACTAAATTCTCATTCATTTTTATGACTTATTCTAACAAAAAGTCTCTCAGTGCCCATTTCCGCTTGCTTTCAGGACATACATATAGTGTAAAAAATGCAGCATAGGTATTAGTATTATTCGCCACTTAAATAAAAAAATAATAATCTTGACCCTGACTTAGAAAATTTGTCATGCGGACGCCCACAAATAATAAATAATAATATTAATTTAAACAAAAAGGCTCTCAAGGAAAATTTATATTTAATATGATATATGTGTAGAAAATTTGAAGAATGTTTCAAATATCTATTTTATTTCAGACAAATATAATAACAAAAAAGAAAGAGATATTGTTTAAGAAATGATTCTCTCTATATTGTTTATTTATTATATGTTCATAACTAAAAAGACAAAGTAAAGTTAAAAATTTTTAAAATAAACCGCAACTTTCTAATTATCTAAGAGAAGACAGTTGTAATCAATAATAAACTGTTAAAACAATTATGTTTATTAACTTGCATTAGTTATTATCTCATAAAGTAAAAAGTTGACAAAAATTAATTATTAAGTCACTCGAAGCGAAAAGTGAATAAAAATTGGAATATTTCAGAAAAGACCGCAAATTTCTGGCATTATTGAAAGAAAATATTATTAAAAAAAAATAAATTGTTTAAACAATTATGTTTGTTAACTTGAATTAATTATTATCTGACTCCAATTGAAAATTCGATCAGAAGTGAAAAATTTCAGAAAAAACTGTAACTTCCTATCATTATTCCGAGATAATATAATTATAAATAATAATGAATTATTTAAGAAATTTCTGGTGAATTTAATTGATCATTGCCTTGCTCTAATTGAAAAGATTAAAATAAGTTGAAAATTCCGAAAAACCGCGAATTTTCATATCTATTCTAAGAGAAAATTGCTAAAAACAATAATAAATTGTTTAAACAATTCATTTAAACTTATAGTTATTAGTATGAAGTAGGATTTTATGTATTATAAACAATTTGTATTTCAAAAAACCGCAAAAAAATTATATTTAGCGCCAGAAACTCGCGAAACACAATTTTTCACTTATGGGGTTTTTGGGACCCTATAAAACAGACTTATGGTGGTGATATTTAAAAATTGAATTTTTATTCGTATTCTATTGCTAACTGTGAAAAGAAATGTTGAGTTTCAACTCGATACACCTAATATTGACGATTCTGAATAAAACTTACAAAAACGTCTTTTTTCTTATGGGAAATATGTGTTAAACTTCATGGGGCTTGCAGAACCTCTAAATATAATTTTAAAAATACGAATTTTTTGGGGGGGAGGATTCGAAAAAGTTTGGGGGCGATATGCATGCAAATTCGAGAAAAAATATTTCCAATGCATTCTGATGAGCACTTTAGTTTACAATGAGGGGCCTTCCTAATTTATGATCCGCTTACGAATTTCTACCTTTCAGGTAGTTGTTCTGGATTAGGACAAAGCTTGTACTTATATTTGAATTTTGGGTGTGCTAAAATCTTGTCTTATGGCGCTGGCCTTTGAGTTAACTAAATTTTAAACGTGAAAATCTACAGTTTACTGCCTTAATTTTTCCAGGTAACATGAAGAATAGACGCACCAGTTTATAATGGTGTCTATACTGTATAATAATCCCTCTTTCTCATTAGCATTTATGGCAAATAACAGAGCTGTCAGAACATAGACACAAGCTGTTGTAAATAGAATGAAGTTTTCCAGTGTATAATAGACGTGATTACGAAATTTTTTTTGGGGGGGGGGGGATTGAGCCCCCTCAGCCCCCCCCCTGGCTACGCCACTGCAAGTAGATGGGAAGTTTATATTATTTTATTTTTCGTCAGTGAAACTTCTTTCTATGACGCGGCGAGACAGACTGAAAATGCAGGCGCTCGTCTGCTAATTCGTTACGGAGTTCGTAGGTATTTGATTTACTTTTCTCAAGTGACAGTGACCGTTGAAAAACATGAAAATTCTTCATTCCAATCTCAACGGGGCAAAACGGAACGGTTTGTTAAATAAAAAATAAAATGTATTATGCGGAGGCCCACATATGTGCTATAAGCCCTTTGAAACATCAAAAATGGCGTAGAAGCATCGAATAAACTTTGAGGTACATAGAAATTGAAATCTTTTTGTAAATCGTGCAGGAATGATAATTTCTCTTTGATACCCGGTAGACTAAATCTAATTTCTACGATGAAAAAGCAAATAAGAAGCCTGATAAGGAAGAGAATACCGAACCCTTTTCATCGCTTATCATCTGAATGAGTCCTTGAGCCAAAGGAGTTCTAGTCGGGAATAGAGAGTGAGGATGGGGGTATGGGTAATACGAGTCACGCATCGTAACGTGCTACCGCAATTTCGTTCGTGGGTACAAAAGTCCCTGCCTCACTGCCTTGTGCCTACCTACACCATGCCACCAAAACAGGAAAAACAGTATAGGGAGGGTTGGCACTATCATATCACGGAGCTATCATGGCGCGAGAGAATCGTGCAGCTGACGGCTCAATTATTTCAATAGAAAAGGCCCTCTCGCAGTCACGCCTGCCAACGCGGATGTCGACCAACCGAGAGAACCCAGCCTCTCACTGCCTGAAATGCTCTCAAGTCTGGACCATAGTCCTCACCAAAGTCCTTGAAACAGTCATCGGCCAACCCCAAGTCTTTTGTCCTCCAGCTATTAACCACCACGGCTCTGCACTCATCCTACTCAATAAAGGCCTCATTATTGCCCCAAATGCCTTTGACTTCTGTCAGCCTTCCGTTCTTGTTGTGTCTATATGTCTCGGTTTGAATTTTTTTCGGTGGTGACACCCCATATCTTTTTATAGGAGGTATTAAGTTCGGTCACGTGGCGATTACGAATTATCAATTCATTTTCCTTTTTAACTACTGTTATTATTGTTATTGTTCACTGAAATTTATATAAGAAAGGATTTTAAATTAGATAGAACTAAATATATATTGAATAGAACGATTAAAAAAATTATACATTTTGAGACTTGAGTATCCCTAATATTATCTGTTTCAATAACAAACCGTCCAAGTATTACGTAAAGCACTTTTTTGTGAGGGGAGGTCCTTTTAAGTATTACGCTGTGTATTAGGTGGAGGGAGGGGTTTTAAATGTCAATGTTACGTAACATGTATGAATTAAAAATTTTGTTAGTTTCTAAGATCGATGTATATTTTGCATATAAATCAATGTTATGAAAATTAAACATTACATAATATAACGGGGGGGGGGGCGTGTTAATCGGCGTTACACGCGGGGGAGGAGGTATGAAATGCCCAAAAAGTGCGTTACGAACGGCAACCCGTGCGAAAAAATGTCGCGGCAGTCTTGAACCATGCTTACTATCTGTCCAAAAAGTTTAGGCACCTTGATTTTTGTAAAAATTTTCGTGAAAATCTCAGCAGGAAAAAATATTTAAAATATGAGACAACATGTATGTTGCAGGTGAAAGTTTTGCCAATACCAATACAGAGTTTCAAAATGTTCAGATGATTAGCGATTATTTCCTGGCGAGTGAAAGATGAAAAAGCACAATAATGATGTGATCATTTCAGAAAACTCAACTTTGAATGGCTGTGTGAGTAGTTGCCTATTTTTCCAAGAAGAAAATAATCTTTTAAACATTCAAACAACTATTTGCTCATTGACAATACGTACAACATTGTCAGAAGCCGAAGTTGTGTAATTTTCTTCAAGAACTCTCTCTGTTACGTTCCCTTGTTTCGGAGATGACACCTCCCTACTCTTTTGTTGATAACATATTAAAAAATGCTTATTTTTGGCTCTAAATTATACCGCGTGCACAGAAAGGATCAACGAAACCCATACATTTTTTGCAGAATTTTCATAATTTATTTTCAGTGACCTACAGCCATTCAAATTTGAGTATTCTGAAATGATCACATGTTTTTTTTTATTGTTTATTTATTATTGTGCTTTTTCACCTTTCACTCACCAGGAAATATTCGCTATTCATCTGAAAATTTTGAAAATCTGTATCAGTATTGGCGAAACCTTCACCTGCAACATGCATGTTGTCTCATATTTTCAGAATTTTTTCTGCTGAGATTTTCACGAAAATCTGTACAAAAATCGAGTTGCGTAAAATTTTTGGACAGATAGTAAGTCAGTACAGAGTGTGTAAATCTGCCTAATTCAGCCCAGTTTATAACACGGCGCCAACTTGGGCTCAGCTAGGCGTCTCATTAGAAAAAATTTAATCAAATAATAGTATTGATAATGTAATAAATCTGAAGGACCATTCACAAAATACGTGATACTTTTTTCCGGAACTTCAGACAAGCCCCCCCCCCATTGCATGATTTTTTTTCCATTGTTCTTAACGTGGAGAATGATACTTTGGCAAACCCCCTTCCTCCCTGAACGTATCACGTATTTTGCGAATGTTCCCTGATTAAATCCTCAATTATATTAAAATCTTGAAAATTCTTTATACGCTGAAAAAAGGATTACTTGTACCAACCCGGGTAAAAATATCTGGTTTTGATTTTGTCTTGGGTAAAGACCAATCCAACAAAGTAAAAAGAAAACCTTACAATTTAATTTGATTTACTTTCAGGATTTCCTTAAATTCATTAGGTAACTTAATTTATGATATTAAGGTAAATGTAATGTCAGTCTGTCTTGGCGGATAGTGATGTAAGGTCGAAAACGAAAACAAAAGCCG
Organism: Andricus curvator; assembly: GCA_932195095.1. NCBI lineage: Eukaryota > Metazoa > Arthropoda > Insecta > Hymenoptera > Cynipidae > Andricus > Andricus curvator. The sequence continues at coordinate 188,048 of CAKNYM010051217.1, read as the reverse complement.
CATGACTGATCAAATTTTTTTTAATTCAGTCCACCGAAGACGTAAATTCATCTCGATCGACGTACTGTCTGTCATGACTACTTGAATCTCCGCATTCTAGATCTTACTTTGCGAACCAAAGATGGCGCACTTTTTTCAGCAAAGCGTGCGGACTTTAAGTTTTCGGTCTCATGCTGACCTTTCCGCCGTTGCGTTCTTCTTTTGTTCACACCTTAAATTCCGTCGCTATATGGGCGGTCTTTAAGATTTTCTTTTTAATGTGAAGACAATTTCAAGTTATTCTGTATGGCTAGCTCGTGAGATGGAACCAGACCGTTGTTGATGTTTTAAGACGAATATTTTCGACAAGACAAAAATTTATGGCTTGAGACCAAGGTTCAAACTTTATAGAATGTTTAGATTATTTATCTTCATGATATTTATTTTTTACGTATTAATAAGTTTATTTATCTACAATAATCATATTCGTTGGATGGCGATTCTAAAAATGTTGTCCATTTTTTCCTATCTTCAACAGTTTACTAGATACTTCTAGAAAATGACAGTTTTAATCTTCTTATGGAAAATTTTATATGCCTGTAGTTATTGAGACAGACAGGTTCCGAATTTCTTATTTAAAAATTAGTTATTACAAAATTACAAGTTTTATCGGTTGTAAAATTTTAATCCTCAGCCGATGTCAACTGGTTGGTCCTAACCTAGCTGCCTGATTCCTGGAAATGGCAGGCCCTACCGGTGGAGTCCATAGTTTATAGAGGTCGGAGTATAATGGACAATAAAATTTACAAACGAAAACTCTTGTAATTTGGACCCTGGAAAATTTTAAAGCCACAAATTTGTAATATAATTTTCTTTAAGAGCAATTAGGTATATTTATCAAGACTTACACTTCTTGTCTTAAGACAAGTGTACCTGGTCTTGTCTTGGCACAGTTTACAGCCATAAATACAAGAGAAGTCTGTATATCTCCAATGTCTAGCTAGTGAGACGGAACCAGACATCATGGCCCTGAAGACATATTGAAGACATTCAAGACAAAATCAAGACCAAATGTTTTTACCCGGGAAGTGAATTTTACTTGGCTAAAGTAACTGAAAGTCCTGATTATTTTCAAAGAAATATTTATTTGAGGCTTTGAATGGAAAATATAATTTCTTTCGGCCAAACAAATGTTAATAAGATTAGGTTGAATTTGTTTGAATCAACAATACAACCTATTGGCCGGAGAATATTTCTTTGAATCAAAGAAATATTAATTAAAGACAAAAATATACATTTTAAACCAAATCAATGACTCATTCTTCCAAATGAATGTGCCATGAATGTGAAGGAATATTACTTTGAACTGAGGAAATGTGAATTGACGGAAAGAAATATATTTTAAAGACAAGTAAATATTTGATAGGCTCGAAAAACTATTTCCCAACATCAAATTCTTAAATATTTACAGCAAAAAAATATCTCACTGATTCAAACAAATATTTCTTTGGCCTAAAGTCTAAACCATGCGCGAGTGCAATAAAGTAGTTCGTACTTTAATTGTAGTACATACTTTCCTAGTTAAACAACTGGATTCTTTCAGCTCAAGTTATAATTAACATGGTTATTATTATACATATTTACTTCAAAAATTCACATCATTTAAAACCTTGATGATTATTTGCGTGGCAAATAATCGATATTTCGATTAAATTACAAGAATTGTGTATAATATATATAAAACATTATTTCTGTGACCAGTCAAAGGGGTGCCTTCCCGCCCCCGAAGAGACGTTGGAAAGGGGTAGGGGTTTGACCAAACATTATTTATGTAACCAGTCACAGAATGCCTTCCCGCCCCCCACGATTCGTCGAAAAGGGGTAGATATTTTACTAACATTATTTCTGTGACCACTTACAAGGGTGCCTTCCCGCCCCGAAGAAACGTTGGAAAGGCTTAGGGGTTTGAGCAACATTATTTCTGTGACCAGTGACAGGGGTGCCTCCCCCCACGATTCGTTGGACAGGGTTAGGGATTTTATCAAAATTATTTCTGTGACCAGTCACAGGGGTGCCTTCCCGCCCTCCACGAGATGTCTAAAGTATGCTTTAAATATGCTTTTTACCGGTACCGATAGTGTTCACACTTCGCAAAAAAACGTAATTTTTTCAAGGTTTAACATTGAAAATTATATTTGCAGGTATTTTCAGGTCCATGTTCGTAATCAAAGCATCGAAATACATCAGTATACGATGTTTTAAAAAATGTTGTAAACATAACATTTATCTTTTTAAAAACCTGTTTTTTTTTGTTTTGACCTTGAAATTTTTTTTTTGCGTTGCAATTTTCATGGCCATATTCATAATCAGTACATAAACATACATCGCTACACGCTTTTCGGAATTCCACACCCAGAAGAAAAAAAACAGCCGCTATGTAACACGGATAGAATCTTAATCCGTATCAATCATTACTTATTCTCTCTAATCCGTTCTCCACAAATTTGATTAGAAAAATTATGGATTGAAACGGATAGGCAATATATTTATATTTCCTATCCGTTTCAATCCATAATGTTCAATCTGTCACCCTATCCTTTTCTATCCGCGACCTACTTTGACATTTCTTGTTAACTATCACGGATAGAATACTTATCCGTGCCAATCATTACTTATCCTCTTTAATCCTTTCTCCACAGAAAGAACTGGCTATCCGTCCTAATCCATAGTTTTCTATCCGTCACCCTATTTTTGTATATCCGCAACCTACTTTGATTTTTCTCGTTATGTAACACGGATAGAATATTAATCCGTACCAATCATTACTTTTTTTCTCTAATCCGTTCCCACCAATTTAATTAGAAAAATTATGGATTGAAACGGATAGGCAATATATTTATATTTCCTATCCGTTTCAATCCATAATTTTATATCCGTCACCCTATTTTTGTATATCCGCGACCTACTTTGATTTTTCTCTTTATATAACACGGATATAATCTTAATCCGTGCCAATCATTACTTATTCTCTCTAATCCGTATCCACAAATTTAATTAGGAAAATTATGGATTGAAACGGATAGGCAATATATTTATATTTCCTATCCGTTTCAATCCATAATGTTCTATCCGTCACCCTATCCTTTTCTATCCGCGACCTACTTTAACATTCCTTGTTAACTATGAAGGATGGAAACTCATCCATGCCAGCCAATACTTACCGTCATGAATCTTTTTTCCACAGAAAGAATTGGCTATCCGTTGTAATCCATAATTTTCTATCCGTCACCCTATCTTTGTCTATCCGCGACCTACTTCGATTTTTCTCGTTATGTAATACGGATAGAATCTTAATTCGTGCAAATCATATCTGATCATCTTCAATCCTTCCACCATAGAATGTATTCCCGATCTGTTCAAATCCATAATTTTCTATCCGTCACCGTATTCTTTTTTATCCGCGTACCTATCACGGATTAAAATGGTATCCGTGACAATCGATGTTTATCCTCTACAATCCTTCGCTCCGTCACCTACTCCTTATCTATCCGCGAACTACTTTCATTTTTATCATTATGTATAATTCGGATAGAATATTAATCTGTTCCAATCATTACTTATCCTTCTTCAATCCTTTCTTCAAAAAACTTATTGACTATCAGTTATAATTCGTGATTTCCTATCAAATACGAATTAGCATTATAGTTTTCACTGCAGATACATACGGATAGAATTTCTTTTATTCGAACTGATACTCGAGCGTAGAATATTATTTGTTCAACACAGATTCAAAAGGATAGACGCGGATAGAGTTTTACTAGTTGAAGACTGATTGAAACGGATAGATATGGATAGCATATTTTTACTTGAATTTTACTTGAAGATGGATTAAAAAGGATACATAAGGATAGAATATTTTCGGTTGAAGACGGATTAATACGGATGAATAGGATACCATCTCATGGATAGATAAGGACAACACAGTTCCGACTGAAACGGATAGGGGCGGATTAAATTCCACTTCACGTATTGAAAATTATTCAAACGGATAAAAATTTAAAAATCTAACAAAGGATAGAACATGATTGAAAAGGATGCAAAGTGCTCATTCAAACAGATACAAAATTTCTATGGGTTTGAATCCGATAATTCCTATCCGCTTAAATCCGTTTACTTCCAGCAGGGCAGACACTCCACAGGGCTAAAATAGTATATTATGTACCTAGGAGTAAAACAGTCTCTTTATCCGAAATAAGTTTTGCAAACACTTGAGGATGAAAAGACGTTTCACTCCTTGGTACATACGATACTTTATGTAACAAAGGTATGATTAGAAGTTTATCACGTCTGACATTTGATGTGAGGTTGATGTGTTCCATAATCGTACAGCGGCGACAGCGAAGTTGCGAACTATTATTCTACTTCGCACCACGCCGCACTTGCGCATTCACTGTTCGCAGTCCTATGTCGTATAAACGACTACTTTCAGAACTGAAAAAACGCTGATAACCCGCGTATATCGTGCCTGCGTTACATAGACTACTTTACTACAAGAAAAGTATGTCTAACTGTAATTTTATTAAACTTTATTTGTATGGACTAAGAAAGTGGGCTATCATATATGCGCGTCCGCATGAAAAGGGTCCTCATGATCGGTATGGAGTTACGTATAGGGTTATATAGCTAATCAATTCCTGGCTGAAGCCTAAGACAAACCTTTAAGGTTGAAAAACAAGTCGCCGAAGCATTTTGGAAGTTGGAACTTCGAAGAACCTCTCAATTCTATTTGTTTTACAAGAAATTGAAGTTGCACACGGGAAAAATTAGCATTGAATCACAAAACTATCGGTATGAATACATGCAATAAAATATTGTCATGATCCAAGAAAATTTGTCTTGTCTCAAGAAAATGTACTTAAATGAAGAAAATCAATTTTCTTCAACCTAGTACATTTTCTTCAGATGAGAGATAGTTTCTTAGGTCAAGAAAATATTGGATCATCCGTATTTGTAATGATATTTTCTTGATTCGCAATAGTAATTTTTTCCGTGCAGATTTGCGGGCTGTATGCGAGTTGTCGGGTTGATTGCGGGTCTGCAGGCCTACCCGGGAACCCGACCCGACCCGCATCAACTTTTTACATCCCTGTTAGAAAGCTAAAATAATAATACTTTTATAATTGATGTTGAGTTTATTATTTTTAAGTGTTGAAACTGAATATTTAATATGCATTTTCAGGACTCAGAAAATATGGTTATTGACCCTTGATACATACAAAAAAATAGATCCTATTAAAATCCCGATTTAAAAATGTTGTAAACTTCAAAATATACCATATAAATTGAAATTCGTGTATTTTGTACTAAAGTTTTCAATAGGGGAGACCACCCTACAGTAGATAATGATACTGCAGTAGATAATCCTTAATTATAAGCACAAATATAAGTATAAAAATATCTATTCTAATTTTAATATATTACCACGTATCATGTCTCAACTATTAATTACATTAAATTATTTATGTTACATACATTAGTATTTTAAATAAATGATGATCTGCTATGATGATGATGATCTAATAGGTTGAATGATTCGATAATTTTGGGCTAATCGCAGTTAGATAGTTTCCTCTGTATGATACTATTTTAATTTTTCTTCTATGCCTGGTGTCTTTGAGATAAAACATTTGTCTAATTAGTGAAGAATCATCTTAAATGGATTTATCAAGTTTCATTCACTTACTCCTCGTTTAGGGTAACCTTATATGATATTGATCAATTGAATTTTGATTGACAATGACCGGTAATGAATCCATTATGCCTTTAATAGCACTCCTTTTTCCTTTTATGTCTCACTAATACTTACATGCGTCCTTAGTCACAATTGATGGAACTCTTAATTTTTACCCAAACGCTGATATATATATAATTTAAAAAAAAGGGTTAAACAACTACCGCAGGGTTTCTTGAGGACACGAAGCGACCCAATGAAGACAGCTTTCTGCATCCATCTCGCAAGTGCCTTGGCATATTTTTGGCATGCAGGTATGGCTTTAAGGTTACGAACCAGTGACAATTTCGCACCTCCGAGAGCACCTATCACAAGGACAATTACTTTTACTTGAAAATCGTAGTTCCAGAAAATTTGGCACTTCTCGTTTTGGACAATTCACTCTCTCTCCCTTGGAGCGTTCGGCAGTGCAGGGTCGCGACCAACACCGTAAAGGTCAACTTCGGATGCTGCGGCTGAGCCTAAGCTGACCGCATGGCGGGAGCTGTGTGCGTCACTCATTGTACTGCTTTTCATTAAATCTTATGGCACCCTTTTCAATGCTGCGGCGGCAGGTGTGCGGCGTCGGACGCCGGCCGTCAAGACTGCTTCTAGTAGCAGTCTAGACGCACAGCCGTGAGGGTTGTCTAGTTTGTCGAGCAAGAGTTTTGTGGAAAATTTTATTTTGTCATCAAAATTATATCATAATACATGATTACATATATAAATTATTACATACGCTTATTTATGAATAAATATGTGATGAATGTTCTATTTGCATATAAAAAAAACGTTCTCACAACGTAATTATATTATTATTTATTATTACTCATTACTGAAGTTTTACTGAAGTAATCAGTAAGATTTTACTGATTATATATTACATACAAAGCCTAATAAAATAATTACGTTGTGGGAACGTTTTGTTTTACATTGCAAATATAAAATTTATCACATATTCATTCATGAATATGCGTATGTAATTATTTGTATATGTAATGATGTATTATGTAGTCATGTATGTATGTACGAACATGACCGATAACCATGTTCTTATTGTAGGTTTATTTATTTAATAATTTTCAAGGATATATGAATATAAATTCCTAAGATTTTTTAAAAAATTCAAAAAGATTATTTAAATTTGCAGATGTCGGACCATTTTTCTGTTTAAAACAAATTTTGTTGATTGAAAACTCAGCTGTTCCATTTTTGGTAGAAAATTAATCTTTTTTAAATTAAAATTTCAATTATTTAATCGAAAATGCATGTATTTTGTGGGAAATTAATCCTCTTGGTTGAAAATTCAACTATTTTGTCGAAAAGTCGTCTTTCTTGGTATAAATGTAATCTTTTCGGTTAAAAATGCAACTTTGGTAGAAAATCAATTTTTTTAGTGGAAAATACAACTGTTTGGTAGGAAATTAAAATGTTTAAGTCGAGGATTGAAATATTTGGTTGAAAATTGGTATTTCTTGCTTGAAATATTAACAATTAAATTTTGTTGTTGAAACTTAATTTTTGGTAACATATTAAACTGCTCAGTCAAAAGTTAATGTATTTTGTTGAGAATTCGTGTTTTTGGTTGAAAATTTAGCTACTGAATTGATACAAAATTGATCCAAAAAGACGATGTTCCAGCCTGAGGTTCACTCCGAACTGCATCTTTCAATAAAATTGATAAAAGATCATCCTCCTCGTCAAGGAAATTAAATAATAATTGTAGTCTTTATGCCATAGCTTGCAACAACCTACCACCACAGATAATGAAACTGTACTGATATGCGGGTGCAGTCTTCGCATTGGAAATCAAACATGCGGCTTCAGCCACAAGGGCGGTTTCGAAGGAATCCCACCGTGTGGCTAGCTTAGGCTCAGCCGCAGCATTCGAACTCCACCTTAAGAGCCACAAAGATGGTAATAAAGCACTCTTAGGGCCGCATTATGTCTATAGATATATGTCGTTCCTGCGTGGGTCGGATACCCCGATAGTATGTGTTCTAGGTACTCAGCATGTGCATGACACGCTCTGCACCTATCACTGGGAACTTCTTGACATAAAATTCGGTCACGGTATGCTAAGGTGGAAATGACACCGTCCTGGCATGTGAAAATAAAACCCTCTGTACGTGAATTAAGCCCTGATGATCTGAGGAAAGCAAAAGTTTGCTCCTTTGACAAGGACTGTTTTTCTACATTTCTGTGAAAGTTTCTGTGCATTTTCTTGTCGAGGAGCTCTCGGTTAAATTTTTCAACCTCTGCTTTCTTTACTTCAGCTTTTAGAAGTGAAGCACCTAGATGGAGTAATGCACTTTCCTCACATCTGATGTTAAAATTCAGACCAAGGGTCTCGGCCGCTTGCTCCGCGGCTTTGTAAAGGAAAGCTCCTTCGCCAATCATCTCGTGGTTCCTGACCATTTTTAGGAGAGGATCTCTGCCATTCGCAACAATGTAAGCTGTACTTAGAACAATTGGGTTATAAAGACACTGGAGATTCAGACGTCCGCCTTGACGACGTGAAATGTATAATCGCGGAACTGACGAATTGATATGCAAGCTTTTATGCATATGCATGATCTTACGTGTGGTGATATCGAGGGCCTTAAGCTCGTTCTTCGTCCATTGAACCACCCCAAACGAGTAGAGTAGAACCGGGACGACAAGCATGTTGTCGCAGATACCTTGTTCAATGCCGACAGATTGGAAGACCAAATCTGTCGAAGTAGATGCTTGTATCTGCTTCGGAGAGACTCTTTCACTGATGTTTCGTCCTGAATGCGGCTTTGAGGCACGCCCGGGTATGTATAGATCTCTCCAGTATTAAGATGTGTAATAACACTTATATCCACAAGCTCAGGGTCCTTGGGAACGCCAGTAATCTTTCTTTTCTTCCGGTTAATTTTGGCACACTTGTCCAAACCAAAGTCCATCCTAATCTTTCCTGTGTACTTCTTGATGATATTTATAGCAGTTTGAAGTTTGCTTTTACCAGAGGCATAGATCTTCAGGTCATCCATATAAAATACATGAGTGAACTTATGCTCGCGCTGATTAGTGTCGCCACAGAGGTATCCAGGAGAATTTCTTAGTGCGAGAGATAGAGGCAGAAGTGTGATGCAAAAAAGCAAAGGGCTCATGGTATCACCCTGAAAGGCGCCCCTCTGGAAGGTGACGTTGTTCGTTGTCACACGATAATTTCTAGATGAGATAGTGAATCCAGTTTTCCAAAGAGGCATCGAACTCTCTATGCATCTCACTATGTGTGGATGTACCTTCGAGCTTTCCAACAGACAGATGATAAGTCTATGAGAGGTTGAATCGAAAGCTTTCCGGTAGTCAATCCAGGCCATTGACAGGACGCGCTGATGGGCTGCAGCGTCTTTACAGACACACCTGTCAATTAGCAGGTTCTCTCGATAGCCTGCTACACCTTTTTTCGAGCCACGTAGTTCGTACATCTCTCGCCACACAGGCTCAATTCGTCGAATAATCCTGTTGTTTAGGACAGCTGTAAAGATCTTATACAGTGTGTCCAAACAAGGTATTGGCCTGTAATTCTCTGGGTTGAACAAGTTGCCTTTTTTCGGCAGGAGTATAGTGCGTCCTAACACCAGCCACGGCGTAATGGGCGTCTCCGACTTTAAATATGAGGTGAATATGCGGGCTAAATGTTGGTGTGTAAGAGTAAAATTCTTCCACCAGAAGTTCTTGATACAATCTGGTCCAGCAGCGGAAAAGTCCTTCGTGCCTCTTAGTGCTTTTACCTCTGCGGCAGTGATTGGTGGACATTCCTCCTCAGATTTTATGAGTTTGTCGCAAAACTTCTTCAAGCGGATGATATTGTCAGTATCTTCTTTCAACTCTAGTGTTTTCGGGATCTTGTATACCTCTCTCCAAAAAGTCTCTACCCCCTTGAGATTGGGTGGATTTTTTACAGAAACAGGGATATCGCTGAAGAGGCGCGATGGGTCAGCGATAAACTGTTGATTCTTCCTGATCCATCTCTCCCTCTTCTATATTCTCCTTCTTGCGTCAGATAACAGCCGTATTTTGTCAACAGTATGCTGCTTGATTGTCAGCAGTTTTGAATTGTTCAAGGTGTTATTCAAGATCCTTAGTTCTTGGGCGAACTTTCGAACCCTTTCCGTGAACGGTCTACCAGATGTTATGTAGTAAATCACACATTGAACACGGGACGCATTCTGTCTTGCCCATCCAATCTTCTTGTTCAGTTGATACAAGCGTCTTTTGGTCTTTTGATCCATCGTCGGCTTTAGCCTTCGATTTGAATCAGCCAAAGCTCTCGCAGCACCATAAACTGAGCAATTGATGGTCCAGATGTCGGACTCTTGCGAGATATCTCCTTGAAGGGAACTATCCATTTCAGCCAGATCTTGGGGCTCAGGAGGAATTTGCATGTTAATGTTCCTCTTTGTTCTGAAATCGCAATCATCTCTCAGAAGGTGCCTGCTATCCGCGGTTGGTCTCAATATCGCTTCCTCATCTTCGTCTGCAGCTTGATCAAGCAGCAGTTCTTTTAGATCATCCCCTACATTTTTCTCCCATCTGTTTCTCGGTCTGCCTACTATCGGCGCAAAAATTATAGGCATCTGCCTTTGAAGCTTAACAGCTCAGCCAAAAAAAATGCTAGAGTAATAAGGAAATAGTCATTTGA
>CAKNYM010051217.1:152303-167624 GCA_932195095.1 Andricus curvator | reverse complement strand
CTACAGATTATTTTGAACATCGTTTTTCCATTTCGCCCCACTGTGCGGCGGTCTACCTCTAGGCATTCTGCGTGATAAAACTCTGGAAATTTGGTTAAATCAGATTTTTCAAGTCCTCAACAGAAGAATTATTCAAACTTTGATGGTTCTTGGAGCTTGAAAGGGTGGATAATGCTAAATACTCATTTCATTTTCTATAATGGCCAGGTATAACGCCACTATACGTATATCGTGAGATTCGCGCCCTCGGGCAGACCGCCTTTGTGTGTCCCTGTAGTCTTTATCCTGACGGATTTCATTTTCATTAGTCAAACCAAGAAATTGACTTGGATGGAAATAAGATGTCTTTCGAAATAAATCGTAAGATGAGAGACAGGGATGGTGATTAAAATCATTATGTTAAGATGTACCATAAAAAGTTGATTTAATTTTAATATTATACATCCCATTTCGAATAATCAAATAATAGGTTTTCAAATAATGTTCAAATATATTCAAACAATAATATTAAAATATTCTAGAGGAATAAATTAACCTGTGATTAACTTTCTAAGATAACGTTACCGTCGTGATTTTACAGTGCATTGTGTGCATGAAGTGGAATTGCACTTATACATTTAAACATAATTGCTTATTATAAGGTACACTATTTATTATTTATTATGCGGGCTGGGTTTGGTTCGGGTTCAAGTTTTCTTATAAGTTCAAAAGGTTTCGAGTTTTCGAATTTGCTTAATTTTGTTCTTTAAATAAAAGAGAAAGTGACTGTAATTCAGATTTTGTGTTATTTATGCTATTCGACTGAGAATATATTGTTTTCTTAATTGAGAAACATGTCAGCTACGCGGATGTTTTGAGAAACATCCAAACCCGAACCGATTCGTCCCGGAAAAAGTTAATCAACCCAACACACGGTTTTGGGTTTTTGCATACGCCTACTCGTATATTATTTATTATCATGAAATTATTACGTTATTCATTATGATTTGAGGATACACTATACAAATCAAGTTTTGATCTCAATTGTTTCATGCATTTTAACTACATAAAAAGTACTCAAAAACGAACGTTGATAATTGGATATTTAAATAAAATTTGAAAAGCTCAAAGTTGAGAATTGAGATGCACTATTTTAAATAATTTAAAACTTAGATAAAAATCATTTAAGCTTGAAAGATTTCAAAGATGATCAGAAACATCCATATTTTGATGTTTTTAAGCTTTAAGATTATTTCTGGATGAAGCGGTAAAATTGAGTGAAATCGAGCCGAAAAAGTATGAAGCGGCAAGTTTTTCGGCTTTTTGACGCAAAACATCCGTTTTCACGCCGAGCTGTCACACTAACGAGATTCAGAAGAAGAACCTGGTATGATCGTTTGAACACAATAGTCGGAGTTTTGTAACGCGATAGTTTACGTTGATCTTGACTGAGCAATGGGCACTGGTGGCTGAAAGGATAAACCGTACACACAGGTGCTGGAACAATACATAAGGCCCTTCTCAAGATTCAAGAATGAAAATGCAACCGAAGGCCTTCGCCAAAAGTATATACCATGCCAGAAGGGAAATTGCCTCCCGGAAGTCCGCAGATGGAAATTTTGTAAGGCGATAGTTTACGTTCAACTTGACTGGACCATTTCAGTAGGTGGCCGGTGGTCCGTGAAACGGCAGATCGAAAAATTGGTTTTCTAATACCCTTGTTTGGTAAACCGACACCGATCTTGAAGCAAAAACTTTCAATGCGTATTATTATAATCTTTAAGTCGTTCTTTTGCTTTCTCAAAAGGCCAGTTTGTCCTCATGAACGGCTAGAAATTGACTGACGATATATAAACAATTTCATGGAAATTTATATATCTTCTCAGAAGATGGTGGTATCAACTATCAACTGACAAGGTGCCAGTAATATGAAAAACAAATTAATTTACAATAAACCGTAATATATATATATATATATATATATATATATATAATTAAAAAATAGGTTAAACAACAACCGCAGGGTCCCACTGTGAGCAACTGCAATCCATGAAAATGACATTGCCACTCAGTAATATATATATACATATTAAGATGTCCATTTAAAATAAAATATTTTTTTTCCTCTAAATTTGTACAGTTTAACCAAAAAAGACCAGTTTTTTTTTTTTTTTTTTTAAATATAAAATTTTCTTAAACTCCCGCAAGACGTTTAAAGTTCTAGGTTCGCTAACTATAGGGTGAGACTGGACAACATTAAATTGGCTCAGATGCGACACTAAAGTCATCTAAGTTTTATAAATTGAGATATAAAATGAGATTTTTCTTCAAATGAAACAAATTTTCCCCTATTTTTTATTTTCTAAAAAGAAAGTATCTTAGAATCTTAGATCCCGCTCAAGGCGATTGAAGATAAAAAATGTCCTTTCTTCATTTTCTCTCTTAAACAAGGGGCTCTAATGAAAGAATGAATATAATAAAAATATTCCATTTTTTGGCAAGGAACCTTTTTTAATCCCAGCTTTTTTGTCTCAAATCCTTCTTTCGAACAGTGCATCACTTAAATGTCGAAAAAATTTCATTGCTCACTTACTTAGCTGAACTACGTGTTCAATGAAAAAATGAACGCGACAAAAACATTTTACTTTTTCATAAACAACATTTTTTGTTCATAACCCTTACGCCGAATACCCTTTTTTTTACCAAAAAACTACTTAAGGTATGCTACGGGTAAATTCATACGAAGAACACACACAAGTCCATTGAAGATAGTACAACTTCACGTCGATCAACTGTATGCATGCGAAAGTCTAATCTATCGGACATCTGTTCTTTCATACTTTCAGGGCTGTACGTCAAAAACGAAATAGAAAAAAATTCTGAAATTTTCACGGAATCTCTGTATTGTACCCTTTTATCGTGTTACAGTTTTTAAACAACATTTTCCATACCTTGGGATAGGCCTCACGTGCATAAGATGCGATGTTTTATATTACTTATCTCAACTTCATAATGGTCAGCCCTCTTCTAATTTCACCAAACTTTAAATAAAATTCTAATAAATCCACAGTCCCAATTTGACAAAAATCCTCAGAAAATAATTTTATCCGTCTAATAACTTCAATGTCAATAAAATGAAATTTCCCCCTTTTGTAGGTGAACTGCGTGTTCTAGAGAATAAAGGAACGTGAATAAACATTTCACTTTTCTATAAACAACTTTTTGTTTATAGTACTTTCGCCTAAAAACTTTTTTTGGCCAATAGATCACTTAATGTATAGAAAAAACATTTTTAATATTTTTGAAAAGAATATAACATAACCCCAGTTGTACTTCAGGAAATAAGAATATTATTCTTATTTCCTGAATTTCGCAAATTTATTGAAAAAAGTGAGCAACACACCAGACGACCGCAATAAACTCCCATCCTCATATGAAATTCTAAGACAGTAAATTAATAAGACTTAAAATATTTCTCTATCCGTCGTTATATTTTTCGAAGTAATGTTTCAGAAAAAAAGATGTTCTTTTTATGTACATCATTCTTTCAAGTAATAGTATATTCTTCTTAAAATCACTTTCTTCTTTATATTTAAGTCATACATTGGCCAAAAAAAGGTTTGAGGCGAAAGTACCATAAACAAAAAATGTTACTTATGAAAAAGTGAAACGTTTTTTTCACGTTCATTTTTTCCCTGGAACACGCAGTTCACCTAGAAAAGTGGGAAATGTCATTTTATTGCCATTTAGATGGGTTTTGCGTTCATTTTGTCATTGAGCCCTCAGTTCAGCTAAATAAGTGAAAAATGCCACTTTTTGACATTTAAGTGATGCACTGTTCGAATGAAGCATTTGAGGCCAAAAAAGGTGTTATTAAAAAATGTTACGTGCAAAAAATGAATTAGTTTTATTATATTAATTCTTTCATTAGAGCCCATAGTTTAAGAGAGAAAATGAAAAAAGGACATTTTTTATCTTAAATCGCCTTGAGCGGGATCTAAGATGGGTAGAGCGGATCAAAAGTTTTTTATTATTATTATTATACCATTAAGCCATTTCCCTTTCGGGGTAGGCGTGACTTGCTCGGTTGGGAAATAGTATTGTGTATATGGGTTACAAGAGTAGTAGTTCTTGTTTAACTTACTTGGTAATTATTTTAACAATTTTTATTTGTTTAAACAATTTCTTATCCCTAAAATCGTAAAAAGTTATTATTTTCTGGAAATAATGACACAATTAAAGAATGTTGAAAGCAATATATTTTTGAAGGATGTTTGGTAATTATTTAAACAATTTTGATTTGTTTAAACAATTTTTTCCCCTTGTGAAGCGTGAAAAATTATTACTTTCCGGAATGAATGACACAATTAAAGGAATTTACGAGTAATATTTTTGACTGCAAAAAAAGTACATTGTCGCTTGAAATGCTGTAACAACTTCTAAGTTTACAGCTCGCTCAACATTTTAATCCTATACTTGAAAGAAATTTATAATTTAAAAAATTTCTTCTCTATTCTGTTTCATTCATATACTTTAGGAAATATCTACCTGCAAATTATTTTCAGTTTAACGATTCTAATTATCTATGGGGGTGATTTTAAGAAAAAAAATATTATTATTATACCATGAAGCCATTTCCCTTTCGGGGTAGGCGTGAATTGCTCGGTGAGGAAAGGATTAATGTGAGGTAGGGGGTATAGATTTTTTTAGGTTGATCTAGAATTCTCGTGTTATTTATTTAAATGACACGTTCGTTCCGCAACACTGCCCCGACCCAAGTTGCTGATCAATCTCTCTAGCGATCACCCCAAGTGAAGAGCCTCACAAAATTCTTATGTGTGGTTCCCCACTTGGGCCCATTAGCATCCAAGGTCTTTGTTTCAGGCGTCATTCACTCTATTATTGTCACTCTGTTTACAAACTATTTGTCCCCACACTTTTCTGTCCTGTCATACTACTCTAGCTTCCTTCACGTCCATGCATTTTCTCATGCAAGCTCTCGTGTTTCTATGGCTTCTTATGTCTCTTCTAGTGATTGGCGCTGCTCGGTATTTCAGTCATGACCAAATCCTGAACGGTCATGACGGTAAATGTTGGTAAAACGCGGTCAGATCCAAATATCTCCACCAGGAAAGGTTTTTTTATAGAGACAATTTCGCGCAAGTTTCGAGGGGAATTTAAAACTGACACTTTATAAATTGACAAATTACATTGAAAATGGGCCACATTGATTAAGCGATATTTTTAAAATAATAGTGAGTAGTATGTTAAGTTATTTTTAATAAAAATTCCATTAATCTTATTCCTAAACACTAAGGTGAGTACTTTGTATCTTGTAGGTTATGATCGCAAATAAAAAGACTGTTTTTTTCTTTAACTTGTAATATAATGTAAATGCCAGGTAAATGAAAAATGAATAAAATAGAATGTAAATAACAGGTAAATAAAAAATCAATTTAAATTATGTCTTTATTTTTCTATAAAATTTGAAGCATGAAAATGTATTTTGTTATTTTGAATGATTTAAGGTTTAATGTTAATTTAGTGTTAATTTAGTAGTGAATTTTGTGTAATCGTCGTATTTTACAGACTTTATTTATTATTAATCAGACTGACAGAATGAGCAGTAACAAAAATCCTCTTCTTTAAAAGTTTTCTCATACTCATCGTCTATTTCTTCCTTCTTCTCCTTGTTTTTGAATGCATTGATGGTTTTGTTAAAAATTTGTAGATTTTTTGCTACAAAAAAAAACCTTTGCTACCTTTTCTGTTGATAATTTTGGTTTTTTTTTAAGTCTTACCCTGGAATAATTTTTATATGAGAGGGCGAGGCTTCAAAAAATCAAAAATTCGATAGGTTTTCTGTTTATGCAAGGGTACTGAATTAGTCGTGTCATTCCTTTTTCTATCAATTATTATAATATTCTTTTAAAACTATTCGTGTGAAATAAAATTTCCTAAAAACATTCAAGCTTTCTGTATTTCTCTTTATATGTGAAAGAAAAAATAATTATAGAAAAATTCGTGTAAATATGAGAGTTGTTACAAAAATTTTCGTAATTCCAAAGAAAAATAATATTTCAAAAAGTATTAATCAATTCTTTTTCTTGAAAACCCATTCGAAGAATTCAATTTCATTTCACTTTCATTGTTCCCATTTTTAATTATAATCATTGCCTTATTGAATTTCTTCACATATAAATAATAACAAATAATAAATTATTTACACAAATTACTCATCAATCTAAATTCATAATAATTAGATATGAATTTTATTTTATTTGAAAACAAACAGTATTTTCATTTAGGGAATATAACCTTTACGATACACAGTACTTAACTTAATGTTTAATTGTGATATGCATTGAAATGTTATTCAAAATAACTTAGCAGACTACTATTATTTTAAAAATATTACTTATATGGCCAACGGCCATACCACGCTGGAAAAACCAGTTCTCGTCCGATCACTGAAGTTAAGCAGCGTTGGGCGCGGTTAGTACTTGGATGGGTGACCGTTCGAGAATACTGCGTGCTGTTGGCCGTCGTGGGTGTGGTGAGCCCCCACTTGTAGTAATTTACTACAAGAAACTATCCACCTAGAAACACTACCCGAATCGAGTATTGTCACGCCTACCCTGAAAGGGAGATGGCTTAATGGTATACTTAATAAATTCAAAAGATTTTCAATGTAATTTGTCAATTTGTAAAGTGTCATTTTCAAATTCCCCTCGAAACTCGCGCGAAACTGTCAAAAGTGTCGCCTGCTATACTCAGCTTTTTGGCATTTTTATTATTTTGAGATTAACTGGAACAGTGAGAACCGAACAACTTTTTGTACAAGTTTAGCATAGGGTATGTCCTAACAACTCAACCACTTTTCTCTATAAAAAAAACTTTCCTGATGGAAATATTTGGGTCTGACCGCGTTTTACCAACTTTTACTGTCATGACCGGACATTACCGGTCAGGTCAGGTATTACCACAGTCAGGCCGAGCAATGCCCATCACTAGTCTCTTCGGATTAATGTCTCATTCACAGATTCTAACCATTCTGTCGGCGGTCTACCTCTGGGCATTCTGCCATTTAATTTATCTTTACACACTTGTTTGGTCAGTCGTTTAATTTTCATTCTTTCAACATGTCCGAACTATATTAACTGATTTCTTTCCCATATGTTGATTAGTGTCTCTCCTGTACCACATTCTTTGAGGATTATCTCGTTTCGAACTTTGTCCATCAGTGTTTCCCGCATATTGTGCGCAGAGGTTGCATGCCAATCGCGTTAATTTTACACTTGTCCTTTTCTTGACAGGTCCATGTCTCGCTACCGTATAGTACAGTCGGTACAAATATAGAATTATGTAGGGCCATTTTACCTTTTTTTGATATTTTTCTATTTCTGAGAATGGACCTTGCTCTACCGATAACCTTCTTATCCTCATTTATGCGCCTATCTAACTCCCCATCTATTTTTCCGTCGCTAGTGAATAGGCCACCCAGATATACGTACTTGTCAACTTGTTCTAATCTCTCATCCTTTAGAAGAATGTTGCTCATTGTTTTCTCACTTTTTCCTTCAAACACCATGATTTTTGTTTTATTTACGTTAATTTTGAGTCCCATGTCCTTCATGCTTGTATGAAGTTTATTCAACATTATTTGCAAGTCCTCAACTGATTCTGCCATAACAATCTTCTCATCTGCGAAAGCTAACCCACGCACCTTCACTGTTTCGAGATCTACACCTTCTTCGTCGAAGAGGGCCATTCTTAGACACTTATCCATAAATATGATAAATTGCCATGCGGACATAACGCATCCTTGTTTCACGCCTTGCATAATATCGAACCAGTCATTCAGTTTCCCATTTACCCTTACACTCGCTTTACTACCTGTATATATTGTTTTTATTGCTAGTAGGATCCATCCGTTGACTCGCGTACTCTTTTGAGGACTTCCCAAAGTTTACTTCCATTTACCTTGTCAAATTCTTTTTCTAGGTCAACAAATGCACAGAAACTTTTCTTTCCTACTCTGAAGCTTTTTTCTGTGATCTGTCTCAAGCTAAATATCTGATCTGTACGTGATCTTTCTGACATAAATTCACTTTGGACTTCCCATATCTTTTCTTCTGTAATTTTCATTACCCTAGGAATAAGTATTTTTGAGTATATTTCACTTACGGTACTACATACTTCGGTCGCAGTTTTAACAATGATATCCCGCTGGATATCAGCACCCCCCCCCCCCCTTACGCTTCATCATTACATGAGCCGCGGCAGACTGAATTTTTTTCAGACCGTTAAAATCAATTTAAAATTCCCTCGTATACCTCAAAATAATTCAAAATCACCTGAATTATATATAAATGTAATTATTTTCGTTTAACTTTTCCACGAAATTAACGAATAAAGTGTTTTATTGCCATATGTTTTATAATATAAAAAGAGTATGATCCCCCTCCCCCGGATATAATGTAGAAAATGTCGCATTTTGGACAAAATCGAGTGCGAGGCACTAATTACGTGATGAGAATGTATTCACTAAAGCCGAAGGAGCCCTAGCAAAAGAAAACTCACAATCATCAAATTACAGCCGTCGATGATTCGACCTTTAATTTTAAAAGGTCCGTGCACAAATGTGGGAGGAGTACAAAGACCTCGAGATCATCAACTTTGTATAATTTATCCCGAAGAATAATAACTTTTCACAATTTACAGGTGGGAAAAATTGTTTAAACAAGTAATAATTGTTTAAATAATCAAAATTATTCAAAATATACTTAAAAACTCGTCACTTATCGATTAAAAATAATTCATGTTGAACAAATTTAAAAAAATACCGTCTTTAGCATGAATTTGATAGAAAACTGCTGTTTTGCATTTTTTAGGGCATTTTCCGGGCACAATAAAAGAGGATTTGGAGTGTCAAAATTAAAAGTTATTGGGTGGAAATTATTTCTTGAATAATCCGTAATAGGTAACTATACTTTAATTCACAGAAAGTTTATAACAAGTGCTTCTTTTTTCCATTTTTTTTTAAATCGAGCTTTTCCCATTTAAAACCCCATGTTAATTTCAAAAGCCCAGGGGCACAGGTTAACGTTGAAAATAAAAAATACAGAATTTCTTTTTCCCGAAAACGAACAAAAGGGTGGGGGGGGGGGGTTTATCACCAAAAATCGAAAGTCAAATTTTTACAGGTATAAATTTGAACCACCCTAATATGCATTCATGTTCATTCAAGAAAATCTGTATGTCGTTCAGTTCAAACAAAGTTGTAGGCTTTCAAACTATGCCGCAGCACACGTTAAAGAACTATTGAAAGTTGATATTAAAGTAATAATAAAGGGGTGGAATCAACTTAAACTATTGTGCGCGGTTGCGTCTCAAAGGAATCGTATTTCGAAAAAATAAATCATCTGCTCACAACATTTTAAAACGTACATTGTAAGCATGATACTCCCTGAAATACAATTTAAGGTTTTGAAAAAGTTGATAAATATGTGCTCGTGGGTCTTTTAAGCCTTCTGTGAAAGTGCTTCCCGAACAAACACGTATTTACTAATTTATAGCAAATATATATTTTTCATAACGGTCGACCGTTATGAAAATTGAAAAAAAAAAAAAAATATTCAACGTGAAGTTGCTAATTCAGAAATCTCAAATGACTTCATGGAAGAAAACTGTCATATTCTTAGTTACAAATTCAAATTTTTATAATGATTAGCCTTGCTGAGGGAAAAACAAAGAGAAAATAACAATCAGTTTCTCGTTATTAATTCCCTGATACTTAATTTCGTTTCAGAATTTTATTTTCATTTTCAAATTTTCGTCGACCAATTAACAGGTAAATACTTTGAAATAAAAATGAGATCCGATAGATCGGTTCCTTTCACATGAATAACAGTTTTTTAATCATTAATATATATTTGAAGACTGTAGTTTTCGTATGTCCAATTGCAGAATATCATTAATAATTTCGTACTAGCTAATATAGTCAGATTTCTAATGTCGTGCCTAAAAAATTGTTATAATTTCTTTTTTACTGAAAAGTGAAAGGTTCCTGACATATTCCTAATTAAAAATCATTCATTTTTGAATGCCTATTCTCAAGGCGCGAATTTGAAATATTAATTTGTTGAGTTCTGATTGTTTGAGCCAGGAAGCTAGTTTTTAGTACTAGTTTTGGAACTGTTAAATTTTGGATTTTAGTTTTCATTTAAGTTTTATAGTTTTCAATATATTCTAATTTTTTAATTTCCAAGGTATGTGTATATGTAAAATTAAAAAAAATTGTAGCCTCCAACGTTTCTATTTTGACAGTGTTGTACCGTTCACGGTGTGCCTGAACCAACTTTAAATGCAAGGTCATAGCACATCCAATTTTTTTGTTGGATTCGATTAAGTGGCTTAGAAATAGTGTGCAAAAAAATTTGAGCCAAATCCCCCGAGCCGTTTTTTAGAAAAATGTTTTTTAAGGTTGAAAAATAGAATTTTTCAAAAAATGTAATACATTGATTTTTTTTCTGCATTTCATTGATAAAAAACATTTTTAAATTAAAAAAAGAATCTTAAGACATTAACATTTCAACTTTTAAAAATAAAACTAAATAAAAAATATAATGAATTCCTAAAATATAATCAAGTCTTTGAATTACGTCTTAAAATATGCCTATCATCATGCATGCATGTGTTAACACAACAACAACAACAACAGGTGAATGTAAACATTGATGGAGTCTCTTACCTAATGTAAACATATCTAGAACAAGGATCACATTTTTGAAGCATTACGAAAATTTAAAAGATCATATTATAAACGGTATACACCTCAAAGGAAAAGAACACTTGGTGTGTTATTTGATTAAAGTGATTTCAAATTAAAAAGCAACAAACATTGAAGAAAATAAATCAGATAGAAATACTGTAACCGCTTCATCTCAGAAACATGAAAAGCCTTTGAAAATTTCTTTGACTGAACAGCAGTCGGAAAGCAAAAATGGAAGCGTGTTTCTGCTGAAGATGTTTTAAAAATTGGAACAAGTTATGGGCTTTCAACGAATAAAGTACATGGTATTACAGCAGCTCTTCGCGTCCCTGCGAATAACAGGACATTATTTCAACCAAATTTAAAACCAAAATTATGAACTTTGAATCATTCTCTTGATTTGTATTTCAGTATGAAAGAGTGTAATGTGATTAAAACTAAAAATAACGATACTGCAACTACTGCAGAAACTTTAGTGTTTGGCAATTATGTAAAAGGATTATTTCTGTTTGTTAAAGAAAAAAGTGGAGTCGATGAAATGCATTTGAAATTCGGAATAGATAGGGGCGGAGGTTTTTTGAAATTTTACCTTTCGATGCAATCTTTGGATGAATCAGAACTTGCAAATGTAAAAGGTCGACAGAAGTATACTGAAGGCGTTGTCGCAAAAAAGCTTAAGGATTCTGGCGTCAAGAAATTACTACTGCTTGGGATAGTGGCACATACACAAGAGAAATATGAGAACGTTTTATTGATGTGGTCACTCTTAAAATTGAAGGATTTAAAAGGGACAATAGCAATTGATTTAAAACTTGCCAACGTATTAACGGGCATCATGTCACACGCAAGCAGTTTTCCTTGTACATGGTGTACTGCATCAAAATATGAATTAAACGCGTGTGGGGCATACAGAACTGTTGGAAGTTGTAAGGAAAAATTTTTTGCGTTGTAAAACAGTGGAAGTAAAACATCATCTGCGAAGAAGTATAAAAATTGTGTAAATACTCCTATAATTTTCTCAGAAAACGCTAACACAGAAATATTAGAAATAACTACACCACCAGAACTACATCTGATGCTGACGGAATTCGAAGATGAGAGTCTTCAATGGGCTAGGATGTGTAATGTTACTTGCGAGTTTATATATGGGAGTCCAGAGTTCATAGGTAATTCTTGCAAAATACCGTTAGAAAAAATCGACTTATTGCGTGGAATATGTAGCATTGGTTGTTTAAAATATGTAAGGTGCTTTAAGACTTTTCAATCCGTCGTTGATTCTTGTTTTTCTTCAACATTAAACCCAAAATACGTAGATTGTATATCTGAGTTTCAGCGAAGTTACTGTGATTTGGAAATTTCAATTACACCTAAAGTTCACGCGGTTTTTTTCTTGTCCCTGATTTTTGTTGTAAAGTTGAAAAAGGCCTTCGATTTTACAGTGAACAAGCCATGGAATCTGTCTATTCGGATTTTAAAACGACCTGGGCTAAATATAAAGTTTCGACCACACACCCTCAATACCCAAGTAACTTACTAAAAGCTGTAAAAGAATACAATGCCCAAAATGCGTTAAAATAGATTATTTTTTATTTCAGTATTGATATAGACTGATATTATATTTATTTACCACATTTCGTTACATAAAGTGAAAAAATTGAAAATTCATCACATTTTTTTGAAAATTTTTATTTTCAACCCATAAAGAACACTTTTATCAAAAACGGCTTGGGGGATTTGGCTCAACATTTTTTTGCGACCTATTTTTGAGCCCCTAAATCCTATCAAAAAAAAAAAATTGGATGTGCTATGACCTTGCATTTAAGGTTGGTTCAGGCACACCGTGCGTTGTCAAAGCTTTATTTTGAATTTGTCAAATTTTGATTGTGCTCCATTTAAAACTATTAAATTTTGAAAACAATAATTTAACATATATGAAGTTTACTATTTTGAAAGCCTGGAATTTTAAATCTTATAATATAAATTTCTTTCAGGTATTTTCGAAACTTGGAAGTATTTAGGTTTTCAGATTTGATAATAACATCTTTTCATTTTTGTTGAGTCTCATTTTCATTAAATTTTTCTCATATTAACATATAGAGCTTCTTATTTTGAAGGCTTATAATTGAAAATTATGTGATTACAAAAGTTTCTGACTTCAAACCCAAAATTGTGTAAGTATTAAGGCTTTTAATTTTACATTCTATAATTATAAACAGCTTAAATTCGAAATTACAAAATTATAAGTAATAACCAACAGCCATACCACGCTGAAAAAACCAGTTCTCGTCAGATCACTGAAGTTAAGCAGCGTTGGGCGCGGTTAGTACTTGGATGGGTGACCATTCGAGAAAACCATGTGCTGTTGGCACATCGTGGATGTGGTGAGCCCACACTTGTAGTTATTTTACTACAAGCTATCAACCTAGAAACACTACCCGAATCGGGTAGTGTCACGCCTACCCTGAAAGGGAAATGGCTTAATGGTATACTATAAGTAAGGTGCCTAAGAAGGGCCCAGGTAATTATCCTAATATGAATAAGATACTATATTCATATTTCGACGCCTCCATTCAATATGAGTCTATCTGCTGACAGCGCCGTGTATGAGACTATGCGCTGTGTATAAGCATAGGGAATAGTCTCATACAGAGCGCTGTCAGCATATAGACTCATATTGAATGGAGGCGTCGATTTATCAAGTACGCAGGTAGATACATGCTCTGTAGCCTTCTAGGTGGTTACAATGTGCTTTCTTCAACAATGAAAAGTAAATTTAAAAAAACAAAAAGTAAAAATTACATTAGCAATTTACATTGTTGATTCCTGTCTATTTCATAAGTCGCAATTTAATAGTTTGTAATGAATTAAAACTCTAAGC
This sequence comes from Andricus curvator, assembly GCA_932195095.1. Taxonomy (NCBI): domain Eukaryota; kingdom Metazoa; phylum Arthropoda; class Insecta; order Hymenoptera; family Cynipidae; genus Andricus; species Andricus curvator. The sequence continues at coordinate 153,993 of CAKNYM010051217.1, read as the reverse complement.
AGTTGTTATTATTTCATATAGATAATTTTGTAAGCTTTCAAATTGTTAGATGTTTTTTATTTATTCTTATGTTCTTCAAAACATTCTTTATATTTACATTTTAAACTACTAGTTAAGAGAAAGTTGTTAATTTTTAATTATTCAACTCTATAAACTTTCAATTTAACGTAAAAAAATTGTACAATCTGAAAGTTGACATTCATGTACAGAGAATTTGAAATTGTTCAGGTTTAAAGGCTGTGCGGCAGAATCAGTTGAAAGCCTGGAGAAAAAATTAAAATTAACGTGAATAAAACAAAAATGATAGTGTTTGAAAGTAAGACTGAGAAAACAGTATGCAACATTGCCTCAGACGAAGAGAGAATAGAACCAGTTGATAATTACGTGTATCTTGAAAGTTTATTTACTGCTAACGGAAAGATCGATTGAGAGATGGCCAGGCGTATAAACCAGGGTGGGAAGGTTATCGGCAGTGTCGGAGCCATTAGCAGAAGTAGAAATATAACAAATAAAGCTAAAATTGCAATATATAATTCTGTACTTGTACCCACTGTGCTGTACGGTAGCGAAACCTGGACCTAACAAGAAAATGATAAGAGTAAAGTTAACGCGGTTGGCAAGCAATTTCTGCGCAATATATGCGGTAAAATGGTAATGGACAAATTCAGTAATGAGAGAATTCTCAAAGAATGTGGTGTAGGGTAAACGCTGTTTGACAAGAGTGAAAGAAATTTGTTGAGATGGTTTGGTCATGTTGAGGGAATAAAAGAAGAACGATTGACGAAACAAGTATATTCAGGTAAGGCAAAATGGTGGCGTACCCAGAGACAGACCGAAGAAAGAATGAGAACTATTCCGCTGGCCCCACCACTCACGCAAATTCAACTTTTTTTGGGTCAAATATTTAGTGCAGAATTTCTCAAAAAAAGACTGGCAGGCCAGCGAACTATTTCGCTGGACCCGTTATTATCCAAAATCAAGCCAACGGCCATACCACGCTGAAAAACCCAGTTCTCGTCAGATCACTGAAGTTAAGCAGCGTTGGGCGCGGTTAGTACTTGGATGGGTGACCATTCGAGAATACTGAGTGCTGTTGGCACATCGTGGGTGTGGTGAGCCCACACTTGTAGTTAATTATAACTACAAGAAAACTATCCACCTAGAAACACTACCCGAATCGGGTAGTGTCACGCCTACCCTGAAAGGGAAATGGCTTAATGGTATACATACAAGTTTATTTGGGCGCATTATTTTCGCCTTAATTTGTTCAAATTTGTGCAACAATCCTCAACCCCTGAAAACTACCCCCTATTCGGCAAACATCATGGCGGGGCCAGCGTAATATTTCGCCAGCCCCGACATTATCCAAAATGAACTTTATATAGGCGCATTATTTTTGTTTCAATTTGTTCATATTTTTGCAACCAACTTCAACCCTTAAAAACTACCCCCTATGCGGCAAACATCATGTCGAGGGCAGAGAAATATTTCGCCAGCCCAGACAATGTCCAAAATGAAGTTTATATGGGTCTAATATTTTTGCCTTAATTTATTCAAATTTTTGGAACAAAATTCAACCCCTAAGAACTACCCCCTATGCAGCAAACGACATGGCCGGGCCAGCGAAATATATCGCCAGCCAGCCCCGACATTGTCCAAAATGAACTTTATATGGGCCTAATGTTTTCGT
>CAKNYM010051217.1:124464-152293 GCA_932195095.1 Andricus curvator | reverse complement strand
CCCCGACATTGTCCAAAATGAACTTTATATGGGCCTAATGTTTTCGTGTTAATTTGTTTAAATTTGTGCAACAAACTTCAACCCTCAAAAACTGCCCTATGTGAGACCAGAAAATGTTTTCAATGAAAATAGCCACTCAGATCAACTTCAGAAAGCTCTAGGTTAAGTTCACAAGCCCACTTTTTGAAATGTTTTCGTTAAAAGAACTAGGGGTGGATTATAAGGATTGTTGAATATTATTCTTGAATTTAAAACTTAACCTGGAGTTTTGTAAAAGTGACCTGAGTGATTATTCTTTCTTACAAAATTTTCTGGCTTTTTACTTGGAGAATTTTTGGAATGTTTGCGTTAAAACAACTAAGGGTGGATTCTAAGGGTTTTTGAATATTATCATTGGATTTGAAACTTAACCTGAAATTTTTTAAGGTAACCTGAGTAATTTATTTCATTAAAAAATTTTCTGGCTTTTTTACTTGGAGACCTTTGGAATGTTTTTGTTGAAACAACTAGGGGTAGTTTTTCCGGGGGTTTTGAATATTATTGTTGGATTTAAAAATCAACCTAGAGTTTTCTAAAGGTTTTTTGAGAGTACATCAACTTTTTAATGAGCCCATAATTTTGTTATTTTTGACGTATCACAAGCCGCTTTCGAGATATTAAATTTTTTTTTGCAACACCTACCTCAAAAGTTGATGTTTTCGTGCTTCAAAATTGTGCCTAAAGGACCTTATTTGAGCAGACTGTGTGGGAAGAATTTTCGCGCATGCGCAGTTTGAAGATGGCTTACTTTAGGTACTGGTGAAAAAGCTGCGCATGCGCACTTTCGAGATGAGGTACTTTAGACACTGGTATAGGTAATTTCAAACATGGGTGTTGGTATCTTCTTGAAATACATTTAGATTTAACTGGAACAAATCTTTTGATGATCGATGTTTTGTTTTTAGGTTCTCGTAGCCCTGGGCTGAAACCCTTATGGTTTCGGTCGGGTGTCCGTCCGTCCATCGTACAAAAGGGCATAAGCGCCAACATTTGGCACAGCAAAAGAGCATAAGCGCCAATATTTCTATTTCATAAAGTTTTTGTTATATAATTTTTTTTCAACAAATTACTTTTTTCAAAAATGTTGGTTCAACAAATATTAGGCCCATATGAAGTTGATTTTGGACAATGTTCGGGCTGGCGAAATATTTCGCTGGCCCTGCCATGGTGTTTGCTGCATAGGGGGTAGTTTTTAAGGGTTGAAGTTTGTTGCACAAATTTAAACAAATTAAGACAAGAAGATGAGGCCCATATAAAGTTCATTTTGGACAATATCAGGGCTGGCTGGCTAAATGTTTCGCTGGCCCGGCTATGTCATTTGCCGCATAGGGGGCAGTTCGTAGGTGTTGAAGTTTGTTGCCTTATGGTATAATATAATAATAATTGGAAAATTTTTACCTGCTATAACTGAATTTGTTGCAATTTCGATTCAAATTTGTTTCATTTTTGAGTTTTTTAATTTTGAATTACTGCACATGTTTGATGATGATCATCGACGAAACACATGCTGTTGCAAATAATAGCAAAAAGATGCTTTTAATGGTTGAGTACACACTCAAACTTGGGGTATCAAATTGTTGTACCTTTTTTGATCTAGAATTTCAACTCAATATGATTCGCTTTAGACTTTAGAGGATCAATGAAAATTAAGGAGAACAACTTCAAGGCGTATTAGTATCAGTATACAACACAGAATGACAGTTGACGATTTTCGAAAAACATTCCTTTCTGCCAAATTCAAGTTCTGCAAATCGATAATCGATCCTTGATCGAGATTTGCTGACATTTGTTAACAAACATCCACAACCTCAGTAACCATAAACTCAAATAAACGGAGCTAAGTAAATGATTTTTTTCAAAATTTGATTACAAATTTAATTTTTAACGATCATCAACAATTGATCATCATTCAGGTAAGAGGTTTAAATAATTTTATAATGTGTTGAGTAGTTGAAATTTTATGACAGATAATTCTGTAAAATATCCTTTTGATCCATTTACCGCATCAACTTGATACCTGGTACTTTTGTGTGTAGAATGACATTTATATGTAGCAGCTTTTGAAAAATGAAATTCAGAGTGTCAAAATGATTAGTTCTTAGAAATTATTAATAATTTGAATTACAATTGCTAGCATTTGCTTTTGAGCCTTGCCCTAATGAAAGTTCTGGAACCGAAGAACGTAATATATGCGAGGGGTACATATAACATATGCCTTAAACTAAAGTGTAGCAAATAGAAATGACCTGAAGAATTGCAATTCGTGGAATGAAAGAAACAGCTAGGGAATCAAAAGTACTTGACTCGCAGTCAGTCGGAGTTTCACTGCCTTGCCAGCTCCCCAATGAGCAAGCATGCATCTTCCTTTTTTTCTCTTTATACCTTTTCATTTCATTCTGTGACTTTGCGACAACACTAACTCCTCGTTTCCTCGTTGACTTGACTGTGCCAAGATAAAAACTGCCGAGAAAATAATAAATCTGACGGTGAGAATTTCACTTTGCAGTAGAAATCTCACTGAAAAAGTTTGTTGTGTGAGCTGCACAAGAGGCGGGGAATATGAAATTAAAACATTCGCATGAAACGGGGTGTGAATTACTGCCGAATGCGTGTTCTTTATTAAAGTTCTGAAAGCTGCGAAAAATAAAAACGTATAGAAGTTGCCATTTTTCTATATTTTCTTTTTATAATTTTTTTCATAACTTCATATATATATATATATATATTTATCGCTACGTGCACGTCTTCCTTCCTCTTGTACAGAAAATCTGATTTTCATAACAATTATACAGGGTGTTTTTTTTAACTTGAGACAACGAAAATCTCAAAAAATACGCATCCTACGGAAAAAATGTTTGGAATAAAAAATTTGTATTTTCGAGGGGGAAAAAAGATTTGCTAAAATTTACCCCACCCCCACCCCCACAGGAGACAGGGGTGGGGGTAACTTTGTAATTTCAAATGGCAACCCCATATTTTTTATCACAGATTCAGATTCTCCTTTACGAAATACGTAAGTTTTATTCGGAAAATTTGTTTCGATTCGCCATAGATGGCGCTGCAATTGCGAAAAATGAAATTGTTGACACTACTTTTAGCTCTACCCAGGAATAACGACGCGGACGTAGTAGTTGTCTATTCCCTTCGGGGTGCTTAATTTCGGTGAGTCCCCTTGCCTCTCACCATCCATCGGGGTGCTTGATTTCGGTGAGTCCCCTTGCCTCTCACCACAGATATGCTTGATTTCGATTAATTATTTTACAATAAGTGCTCAAAATGGTGTCCTCGCACTTCGATGCACTTGTTAATCCGAGCTTTGAAAGATTCCACACAACTGCGAATTGTGTCTGGTGATATTTGTGCATAAGCAGACCTGATTCGCTCGATCATGTTATCACGAGTTGTGGGCACTTCTTGATACACGCGATTCTTTAGATAACCCTACAAATAGAAATCCGGCGCCGTAAGATCTGGCGATCTGGCAGGCCAATTTACTGGATCTCCTCTACCGATCCATCGTCCATTGAATTCGCGATTGAGTACTTCCCTCGCGATTGCCGCATAATGTGCTGGACAACCGTCATGTTTAAACCACATGTTGTGTCGCACTTCCAAGCTTAGGTCTTCCAGCAATATTGGAAGTTTATTTTCTAACAAGTTACGATATTTTTCACCGTTCAAATTTCCATCAATAAAATAGGGACCGATAAGTTGATCTCCAATTATTCCACACCAAACGTTCACGGACCATGGACGCTGATGCTCAACTTCACGCAACCAATGTGGATTTTCTACACTCCAATAATGCATGTTGTGCCGATTAACGTTACCATGGTTTGTGAAAGACGACTCGTCTGTGAAGAGTACTAGAAAAAAGAAATTCGGGTTTCCTTGTATCTGCTGAACCGCCCATTGACCAAATGTCACTCGGTTCTGAAAATCATTGCCATGAAGTTCTTGATGCAGTGAAATATGATACGGATGATAATTATTACGTTTTAATACCTTCCAAACACTGGATAGACACATTCCGGAATCGCGGCTTAGTTTTCGAGTACTAACATGAGGGTCATGAGTGACTGCAGCTAAAATTGCAATTTCATTATCAACTCCAGTAACTGTTACTTGACGCTTCCTTTTTTTCGGTTGTACACTTCCGTCAGTGATGAAGTTTCGGACAACCCGGTAAAAAGAAGCGCGTGAAGGAAAACTTTCTGGAAAGCGTTGAGCATAAAGCGTGAAAGCATCATTGACATTCCTGCCACTTTCTCCATAAATGAGAATCATTTCAATCTTCTGTTGCTGAGATAGAATTTCCATTGTAAAAGTAATGAAGTAAGGTAATCAAATGAACACAATCAACCTTCCTAATGAATAAACGTTAAGCACAGACAGACGCGGTTATCGCTCGGCCGGAATGATGTCGAGGATTGTAGACAGTGGAGACTCGATGATATGTAATGTCTACATCCAAAATCGACTGTCGTCAACCAACTGCATTCGGGAATGGTTTTCGACAGTTTTATCACTTTTACTGTCCCGTTGCCAAAAGTTCAAGCACCCCGATGGATGGTGAGAGGCAAGGGGACTCACCGAAATTAAGCACCCCGAAGGGAATAGACAACTACTACGACCGCGTCGTTATTCCTGGGTAGAGCTAAAAGTAGTGTCAACAATTTCATTTTTCGCAATTGCAGCGCCATCTATCGCGAATCGAAACAAATTTTCCGAATAAAACTTACGTATTTTGTAAAGGAGAATCTGAATCTGTGATAAAAAATTGGGGTTCCCATTTGAAATTACAAAGTTACCCCCACCCCTGTCTCCTGTGGGGGTGGGGGTGGGGTAAATTTTAGCAAATATTTTTTCCCCCTCGAAAATACAAAGTTTTTATTCCAGACATTTTTTCCGTAGGATGCGTATTTTTTGAGATATTTCGTTGTCTCAAGTTAAAAAAAACACCCTGTATATGTATGATGGAAACATACATGGGTGATAGAACTTGATAAATTAGATAAAAAAGTGCTTTTCCTACGAAAAAAAACCTATATTGCAGATGCAATTCCAAGATTTCCAAGTGATTGCATTGCATGTGATTCCGCATAGTTGTTGGAGATAATTTCCGAGTGATTACGTATGACTGTGACTGATGGCATGTGACTGCACTAAACTTGGAATGATTTCAAGTGTATTAACATGATTGTTCTGTGTTGCAGTAACCCGTGTGGAAAAATTTCGTGGCAGTCTTGAATCATGCTAAAGCCAGTACAGTTTTTCTCAAGCCGGTCTATTCACGCAATACTAGCCTGGCGCTTCACTGGTGCTGTCTAGTTTTGCTACGTGTTTAATTCAAAACTTTCTGCTGTCTAGTCCCAGCCTTGGCGCTATCTAGGAGTTCGTTGCGAATTTGAATATATAAAGATTGTCCATATTTTAGCTAGTTTCTAGATAGAATCACGGTTTGGACTTAAACAAAAATTACAGAGGTGAATTCAGAAAATAATCATTTTTTAATAAAAGATTTAGAAAATTACAATACACAATCGCACAAATGCTTAAGCAATAATTAATTGTACACCAATACATATTTAAGATAGTAAACAATAATGGTTGAAGGTGATCGAAATCTTAATACAAGAACTGTATTCTTAAGAACGATTTTTTTAAGAATGTTTGAAAACATTGTTTTTCAATTGAATTATGTAGTCAATTTATAATAAATTTATATTGAATTTCTAATAATTATAATATGTATAATGCTATGTATAATATTGATGATATTCCAGAAAATCAAATTTGAACATAAATGATTTATTCAATTTATTTTAATTATCCATTGATTGCGTAAATAATAATTAAGCCTAACCTATTAATTATTTGAAATAATAAACAATCATTATTTCGTAGTCTAACCGCAAGAAAATCATACAAACTTTATTTTTTTCAATGATTTATTCACACATCAAGCACTTTTAATGTTTAAAAATTGTTCATGTTCTATTCAAATAAATATTGGGATGTGATGAATTGAAATTCATATCCGACAAAAATGAAAGAAAATTTAACTTTTAGATGGCCGAGGTGTTAAGGCGACGGGACAAAGTTACAACAATATAATAGGAAGTTACATCAGAAGTTCAACACCCGGCGTATGTACAAGAGATTTGCGGAAACTCATTTCTTCTTTTTTTTTTGTACAAAAACTTTTTTTATATTTTTAATTAACTGCAAAATCTATATATTGGACTTTTATGGCATAAAAAATAATTATATTATTTAATTATTAATTATTTTTTACCAAAATAGCCGATCTGTCTAGAAACTAGTCGATCCGAGCGTTACATCCCAGTCTAGTCACTGGACAGTCAGCCTGTGGAGTGCCAGTGTCGACTCAAGGCGGACTGGACAGAAACAGTGCAGCGCCACGAAATTTTTCCACACGGGAAGAATGAGACACCGGACAATGAGAATGAAGCTATGTTCATCAGGGTGATCAGAAAATGCATTGGAAATCTTTATTCTCGAATTGTCATGCATATCGCCCGGAAATTTGTTTGAATCCACACAAAGATAAGGGCTGCACTCGAACTCAGTCCCGCGGTCAGAAAAACGCTCGAACTCAGTCTCGCGAAAGCACACTGTTAGAAATATGTTGAAAATTCAACCACTTTTCAACCACTTTTGTGGTTGAAATCTCGTTCATCCACGGAATTGAAATAAAATTCAACCAAATTTAGTTGAAAATGCAATAATACTTCCCGCGAGGCCAGACCCCAACGAGACAAAGTCCCGCGAGGAGTTATTTCGTATACGTTTGCGTCGTGAGACCCATGAAATTAATAAAGGACATATAATATTCAGGAAAAGAAGCAGCTTTAAAGAAGAATAACAAAAGGTACGTTAGAATAATATTATCATAATGGGATTTCATTCACACTATCGGTACTAACTGCTGTATGTTTTTTTAGGTTATGTTTACAAAAACGAGTGTTGAAAAGTTTGTCTAATTGGGCACGCAACTCATTATGGTAATATAATTCCAACGTACCTTTTGTTTTTCTTCTTTAAAGCTGCTTATTTTCCTAAATATTATATGGACTTCGTTAATCTCACGGATCACACAACACAAACGTACGAAATAACTCACTGATTCCTTATCAGAATTCTTTCGGTAAAGTTAGTGAATTTCAAAGCACAGTATTTTTCAGGAATCTTCATGGGTTTTTTTTTGAGATTTTTGAAAAATTATAATTGCTTTGAAATTCACTGACTGTGCCGAATAACATTTTTTTCCCGTTACTGAAATTTCAATTACATGTTGTTGAAATTTCAACTGCATGTGGTTGAAATTTCAACAACGGTAATTGTATAAAACTTCAACCACATGTGGTTGAAAATTCAACCAGATATTTAATATATGCAAAAAATATGAATTATAGACTATTAGAAATTAAATACAAATTCTAACCTAACTTTTAGATTATAATTGTTTAAATAGTGAATATAGGGTTACCGGACGTCTTGGTTATCCAGGACGTGTCCTGGTTTTGCTCAATTTGCCCCGGGGCCATGGTTTTCTCTTGAAAACGATAAAAATGTCCTGGTTTTTACAGAACCAGATTTTTTTCCCCCGAGAAATCTTATGATTTTGAACTAGAGACACACACGTACGAGCGGATCTAATATATATATATATATATATATATATATATATATATATTTTTGCCAAAAACAGTTTCAACTTTAAACGTGTTTTTCCACTGTATACGATAAAAATTCCAGATGTCACAGTTAGTTTCCGATAAATCTTAAGTGTTTTGGCCGCATTGAAAAAATGGATGGCGTATTGCAGCGCGGCGGATCGCAATAAACAATAATCGATTGTTTAAATAAGCATGTTTGTTAAAAAGTTTAACAGCTTAGAAAAAACCGCAACTTTTTAGCACTTATCTAAGAAAAGATAGTTATAAATAACAATAAATTATTAAAACAACTACGTTTGTTAACTTGCATTATTTATTACTTTACGAAGTAAAAAATGGGTAAAAAGTATAAAATTTTAGATGAAACCCGCAACAATTATAAACAATAATAATTTGTTTACACAATTATTCTTGCTGAATTAAATTAATTATTAAGTCACTCCGAATGAAAAATAGACAAATAGTAAAAAATTTCAGAAAAAACCGCAACTTTCTACCACTAAACAACGAGAATATTATTAAAAATAATAATAAGTTGTTTAAACAATTATTTTTGTTAACTGGAATTAATTATTACTTCACTCTAATTATAAAGTGGACAAAAAGTTGTAAATTTCAGAAAAAACCGCAACTATCTAGTATTAATATAGAAGAAGATAGCTATAAAAAATAATAATTTGTTTGAACATTTATTTTTGCTAAATTGAATTAAATATTAACTCACTCCGAGTGATAAGTGGACAAAAAGTTGAAAATTTGACAAAAAACCGCAATTTCTAGCATTATTCAAAGAGAATATTATTCAAAATAATAATACATTATTTAAAGAATTACGTTTGTTAACATTAATTAAGTATTACCTCAATCTATATGAAAATTGGACAAAAAGTGGAAATTTTTTGAAAAAACCGGAACTTTCTGATACTATTCTAAGAGAAAATTGCTAAAAGCAATAATAAATTGTAATATTAATGTGGTGAAGGCCTTTTCCGGGTTCTTGATGTTTTTATTTAAATATTGCCGACATTTTTCGACTCGGATCCGAGTCCTTTTCAAGGCGTAGTTCTGTAGAGGATACAATACACGTAAAAAAAAATTTTGTTTGCTAAAATTATAGAGTTAAAGTAATACAATTAAATACATTGTGCCTAAATCATTATTACTTAACGGAAATTAGAAAATTTTTAATTGCAGATTTTACATAGTTGTCAAGTATACAAATTTAAAAAAAAAAGCCACAACGCATTCTGGCCGTTGCAGAAATGCCAGAACGCGTTTTGGCTGTTTCGAAAACGGTTAAGGACCGAAATAAACGAGCAGAACGCATTTTGGTCGTTTTCAAAACGACCAGAACGCATTCTGGCATTCTTGAAAATGCCAGAACGCGTTCTGTCCCTTTTCAAATGACCTAAACCCGTTCTGATTGGTATTTTTCAAAAGGGCTGACTCGAAACTGTCCTTTAGACTTTAGAGTAATCGAACTATATACGACGCGACGTATAGTGGGAAAAATACTTCCTTGGGTCAAAAATCCGCCGTCTTCTCAAATCTCAATGGATCAAAGTACTTTTTTTAAATACTTAGAAAGGATGGTAATTTGATGGACTATCAAGAGCATTATGAACTATTCGAATAGCATTTTGAATTACACTTAACGTAGTTGGACCGACGTTTACACTTTTCATCAATACAATACCTCCTGCAGTTGCAAAATATAAAAGGAACGCGTTCTGACCGTCTTGAAACGCCCTAAACCCGTTCTGATTGGTAGTTTTCAAAAAGGCGGACTCGAAACTGCCCTTTAGAGTAATCCAAAGACATAACTCAGAATTACTGTCATTCTGTACAGAACCGATACTTATTTGCAAGGGAATACTGATCAGTTCAAATCATGCAGAACAAGTTGACAGTACAAGTGTAATAAAGTTAAAGTTTACGACTTTCAAATCAAAAGATGGATATCAAAGTGAAGAGAAAGCGCAGTTTTGAAGAGAAATTGGATCACTACATTACTGCATGTGAGGACAGAAGTGCTCTTTTTACTGACGAGCGCAATGATTACGTTTTGCAAGAAGTTAAAGAAGCGCGACCGTTACGCAACACGGAAAAAAGTGGATCGTTAGAAGACCTCTCTAAACCAGTAGTTCTAACTATTTTAAATTGAAACGCAGCTTTTCGTTGGTGAATTTTGTTAAAATTACCATTTCGCATTCAGGTTATTTAAACTGACTTCTTAAAAGAGTAGGTTGAACAATTTCAAATAGTAGGATGCACTGCACCACTTGGTAACCGTCAACACCCAGCGAGAAGAAGAGTTACTATTTCGTGTAGTACGCCTTACTTCTGTGAAGAGTAACTTTGCCGATTTCGCATTGTAACGCATATATGTATATGTATATATGCACTGCACGCATTCTATACACGATTTATAAATAGATTAGCTCAAAGCTTTCGACAACAAAAATAATTTAAAATGTCGATCGATTCGAAAAGGAAAAAATTATTTTATGAATGATTACTGCACTTAATTTTCGATTCTTCTTACACAATTTGCACGCATAGAGTCTTACACATATGATCGCACGCTCAAACGCTTTGAAAAATCGCCCCCGCTGGGGAATCGAACCCTATCTAACTACCTAAAACCTGTCCTAAACCCTAAATCTAGCGCACGCGTTAGTCAAGTGAGCTACGGAACCGCTTAGATTTTTCTGACAAACTCTCGGTTAAGTGGTTTCTCTGAGAAAAACGTGGGCAGCTAAGAAATGATAATAAATGTTTACTTAAAATTTTTTTAATTAATCTCTTACATATTATATCTAATATTTTCTAACGAGCTTGGAAAAAATATTTTGCTTGGAAGTATTAACTCACACAGTAAATATATTATTAGTAATTTATATGTATTATTATAAAATGATTAAAATTACAATTTTTAAAAAGTACATATTTTGTATTATTGAAAATTAAGATTGAAGAAATGTTTTCGAATTAAATTTTTCGAATTTTTAATTTGATTTTATTATCATTTCACGTTATTTAAAACGCAAGATTCATTTACATAACTGATATATAAATAAAAAATAGTTTAAACATCGTAATAATATATCAAATGCGAAATCGAAATCACTATTTTAAAATGAGACAAACGTTGAATAGTGATTCAAATTTAAATTTTTTGCAAAAATAAAATTTTTCTCATGAGATATGGGGATGCTGAATTAGAATAAAAACTTTTTAATACAAAAAAATTATTTGGTTCCGAGAAATTAATATTAAAGATCGCGATATCACAGTAGTATGGTAAATTATATTGTTGTTAAAATTCTGAAAAAAATGAGAAAATATATATTTTTTTCATTAAATGATAGTAATTTCTACAAATATCAATGTGAAAAGGTTTAAAAAATTATTACTACGGTAAAATTGGAAATCAATTTGAACTGAAATTTTATTACAAATTATTTTTAATTAATGTATCAAAAAATGACACGTCGAAAACAATGCATTATTCTACTAAAAAAAAAATTCTTCCAAATAATATAATATTTGAAACTGGGTGGCTTAATCAAGTACGACCCTAGTCATTTTTAGTGCTATAAGAAATTAAAAATATCATAAGCGGAAAATTCCATAGTAGAAATAATGAAAAAAAAGTATTCTTTTTTATATGATTCTTCAGAATATTTTTAAATTCTGAAAATTTTGTACAAAACAAAAAAACAGTATTGAAGTATAAAGTAGAATTATTCACTAAGTTTATTTATAATTATCATCTAAACTAATATTATGATAAAAAAAAACATTATAAAATAGTTTCTATTTTATAAAATATATATTTATATATACAGGGTGTTTTTTTTAACTTCAGACATCGAAATATCTGAAAAAATACGCATCCTATGAAAAAACTTCCGTAATAAAAACTTTTTATTTTCGAGGGGGAAAAGCAACTTTGAAAAAATTCACCCCCCCCCCCTCAGGAGGCAGGAATGGGGGTAACTTTGTAATTAAAAAAAAAAAATTCGAATAAAACTTACGTATTTCATAGAGGAGAATCTGAATCTGCGTGATAAAAAATTGGGGTTCCCATTTGAAATTACAAAGTTACCCCCACTCCTGCCTCATGGGGAGTGGGGTGGGGTAAATTTTTTCAAAGTCGCTTTTCCCCCTCGAAAATAAAAAGTTTTTATTACGGATATTTTTTTCACAGGATGCGTATTTTATTAGATATTTCGATGTCTCAATTTAGTTAAAAAAAACACTCTGTATATATATATATATATATATATATATATATATATATATATATATATTTGTGTGTAAAATAGTTGTTTTACTCATAAGCAAGTTATAAGTCGTCCTTCTTTTTTAATTTCAAACGGACCTCCTAAAAAATTTTGCGGAGGGGGCCTACACGTTTCTAGTTGTGCCACTGAACTCACAATTTCAAATACTAAGGCTGACAATCTCGCGCAGTGATTATTGCAATGCGAAAGAGGAGATCGAACTCACTTGCAAAAGTCAAACTCACAATTCTTTGCTTACTATGAAAATTAGTTACTTATTCAGTTTACATGTTCAACAGTACTATTTCAAATAGTTATTGAAGCTACTTGTTCTAGTAATCTTTCTTTTTACAATTTGAAGTGGTAATGCTGACTTTAGGATTTGTATATTTTGAGATCACTATCTCATTCATTATCAAAAACTATTTAAATTTTTTCTTGTACAATGCGAAAAAGTAAACTTCAAGTTAACAATACATAAAAGTGAATCTAACTATCTACACTGAGAGACCTTTTGTTAGAATAAATGAAAAAAATGAATTAGAATTTGGTATAAAATCGTACCAAAATAGAAAAAACCGAGGTTTTATTACACTTATTCGTATTACAGTACCGAAGTTTAATATTATCATACGAGTATTTAAAACACGAAGACGACAAAGTAGTATTATAAATACGAAATATTATGAATCTCCATTTCAAGAATTAACACTATGAAAAAGTGATATTCTTTTTACTGAGTTTTCGAAAAATAATTTGAATAAGAAAAATAGTGAATATCATAATCTCGAAAACGTATTTTAAAAATTGATATTGTCTATATGAAGTTGACAGAAACCTAAGACGCATAGCAAACAATGAAATCCTTATTGTTGATTTTTCATATAGTTTCGTTTGAGAATGCTCCTCGAGTGTTTCCGCGTTTTCCGATCGAGCCCGATTGAGCAGAGCCGAATATGGAACGCATGGAACACCGGCCGCGGTCGGTCCAAATCCAATTCGGTTCAATTAGATTAATGCATGTAAATATTGTAAAATCCCATTATTATTATTTTTAAGAAATTACTTGAAACAAAAAATTGGCTGAACGAGAAAATTAATTATACCTTTATTTTATTTCTATTCTCTACTCCAATCCCTGTCCAGATTTTTCAAAACCAAAATCATTTTCTGATACCAAAAATTGTAAAAAAAGCATTTAATGCGTTAATTTTCAAAATCACAAACTTCTTTTTTAAATAGTCAACAATGTTTTATTACTACAATCTTTTTACTGTCAGAAAATATATATTTTTTAAAATTAATATATAATATTGTACACATTATTTACACGGAAAAAATTTATCCGTGAAGAAGTCACGAACTTGTAGCTAGGTCTCGGATACGAGATAAAAAAATGAAACATTAAATCCTTATTTCTATGAGAAATATATGGATAAATTTCGAAGTTTCTTACGTACAGTTCGAATTTCCTACGAACAGTTCCTGAAAATTTCAGACTGAAATAAAAAGAGGAAAAATTTTATTTGTGCGATTTAATTTTATATTAATTTATAAATTCGCAACTCAGAAGATTCGAACCTGAAACACTGCTGACTCACCAGTTTCTAAACATAAACCAGGAGTGCGTAAACACGCGCAGCCATCGAGGCCAAACAAAATAGGCATTATAAAACTTCTAGCCACTCATCCGACGAGCTCGAGGCACACATACGAGCGCACACACGCACCGCGCGTGTATGCGTGGGCCACGTACAGGGAGACTTAGGTCGAGTTCCCAGATTTGTCGGGCAAGCTCGTGAGTGCTCTGAGAATCTTTTCCCAATCACTCGTAATATTTTTGTAATTATTCACGTAAAAAAAAAGTGATGAACCGTTTTAGAATTTTCACATCGAGTTCGTCAATCTTTCTCAAAGTTCGCAGGTTATTTACGAAAATACATAAATATCCGACGAATTTTTCTCATATCCGAGACCTAGCTACTAGTTCGTGACTTTTTTACGGATAAATTTTTTCCGTGTATATCTGACTCCTTAGTTCTGTCAAAAGATGCTTGGTTGTAGTGAAAAAGGCGCTTTTATCACATGTATACCGAAAGGTTATGTTTCACAACATTTTAAATAAAAGTTAACTCTTTCTATTTTCAATTCATTAATTTACTATGGGATTCAAAACATGAGGAATTTTTTCTCTCGAAATTTATACACTAAGATAATAAGATTTAATTAAATGAGTACAATTTATAAAATATTACATCTAAATACACTCAGGTTTATTATAATGAGTTACTGAGATATCAGATTGGATAATGTTATTCATACAAGAATATTATCAGTTCCTTTAAAAAAAAATGTATTTTATAAAAAATCAATTCAATCATTGAAAGTGATAAAATGTTTAACCTATCTAATAACTAAATTTTTGAAGCAACAAATCACTCGTGAAACAGGGCCCAGATATTTTTGATACTGCCCTGAATTGTCAAGCGACGCCGCTTTGCTGAGATTTTTGCCAAATATTTCATAATATAAGTTAGCCGTGGGGTTTAGTTGTCAGGGATAAAATGCGTTAGTGCTTCGGGTAAGTTAAGTTCGAATCTCGCCGCAGCGATTCCGATTTTTCATAGCGATTAAGCGTGCGATTATGTATGTAGTGAATAAATTAAGTATATAATAATACAAATTATAATTGTACGCGTGTTTCCGTTTATAATTGTATTTAATTTGTGTATTTAGTTCCTCCTTCTGAAGGTTGAATCTTTTGGTGGAGTGAGTTATTTTTCATATAGTCGTTTGAGATTCTCATATGCTTTGTATGGCAACTTCAAAAGATGTTTTCACTCTTTCGAATAAATTGTATTACTATCGTTTTAAGTGCGCTTGTCAACTTTGATATAGTGAATTTTAAATTCTCGCAAGTTTTATAAGAGTTAATGCAACATCCTTTCCATTTTTTCAAACAAAAATATTAATTTTGCCCGCTGAAAACCACTACATTAATTTTTGATACGCAAACCCTGTTTTCCCTATTTTGGAACGATATTATACTAAATTCTCATTCATTTTTAGGATTTATTCTAACAAAAAGTCTCTCAGTGTACTTTTTTCCGTGAACAAAGGCGAATTATTGTCTAGGAAGCAATATAGACGTTTAAAAGGTTTGCTATTGAAAAAATTGGTAACACTGAAAAGCTGATAGAACACAGTAAAAATGCTGATAGTGATAAAACGATTCGATATTTTTGCAAGACTAATCATCTTTTTGATACGTTGGAAACAGCTCACACGGATGTCGGATATAAGCGGACTAGAGGTAAAAACATACACATTTTTTTAACAACATTGAAGCTGGCAATATTCTCTACATTTTCTAGCTCGTTCGAAGTTAACGTTACGGAAAATTCCGCAATATTAGACAGTGCCTTTTTTGTTTATAAACCATTATTCTAATGTGATATTTTAGCACTGAAAAAATGTAATTATTAATCGTTTTTCACAAACTTTTTTTTTATATATAAAATATAAAAAAAATATATCGCCAACGGTGATACCACGCTGAAACACCAGTTCTCGTAAGATCACTGAAGTTAAGCATTGTTGGGCGCGGTTAGTACTTGGATGGGTAACCGTTCAGGAATACTGCGTGCTGTTGGCCCATCGTGGGTGTGGTGGGCCCACATTGGTAGTAAATATCCATCTAGAAACACTACCCGAATTGGGTAGTGAGGCAATGAACTTTCGAGTTCGAACTGCTAATCAATGTATGTATGTATATATAAAATATGAGAGAATTTAATGTCTAATTACGATTAGTTAAGATTCTGTCTATAATTCGACAAACAATTTTTATAGAAAACTGCTTCTTTAGTAATGAAAGCCGAATTCAAACGGAAATACTGCAACAACTCCAGGCCAGTGATCGATCTTTATTTATAGGTATGCGAGGAATGCCAGTTGATTTGAATTTTATAAATACCCAGGAAGTTCCCACTAATTGTTTGTCTTCACGGACTGCATCTGCTGCAAGTTCTGGTTCAAAACAAGGTTTTATATTTTGCAACTGTAGGAGGTACTGTATTGATAAAAATTGTAAATGTCCATCCAACTACGTTAAGTGTAATTGAAAATGCCATTCAAATAGTTCATGTAAAAATAAATATAATTATTACTTTTACCCAATAAATAGAGACTTCATTCATTTATTCTATTATAATGCTCTTTATACTCCATCGAAGTACCATCCTTTCTAAGTATTTAAAAAAAGTACTTTGATCCGTTGAGATTTGAAAAGTCGGCGGATTTTTGTCCCAAAGAAGTATTTTTTTTCCTACTGTGCGTCGTATATAGGTCGACTACTCTAAAGGACAGCTTCGAGTCAGCCCTTTTGAAAACTACCAATCAGAATGGGTTTTGGTCGTTTGAGAAGGGCCAGAACGCGTTCTGGCATTTTCAAGAATCCCAGAACGCGTTCTCGTCGTTTATTTCGCTCTTTGGCCGTTTTCGAAACAGCCACAACGCGCTCTGGCATTTCTGCAACGGCCAGAACGCGTTGTGGCGGTTTTTTTTTTCGGTCTTTGGCCGTTTTCGGTCTTTGAGTCTAACCTATATATTTTAGCGTATCTATTCTTATAGGAGATAAATCCTAGAGCAAATTATTATATATATATTCTACATTAAAAAAAAAAGAAAGTGTTGAGAGCCTTGTGGTATGTTACATTATAACGACATAACTGCGAATTTGTATGCACTTAAAATGGGGTTAGTTTCGTGTAAAATTGAAATTCAAATTTTTGGAATGTATATTTATTTGTGCAATTAAATTATTTTATATGGTACTTAGGCCTTGAATGTGTGATCTGAAGTTAATAGAGTTGTTATCTCTTTTTATACACTGAAAAAAATAGTTGGTTGGGACAACTAATAAAGTAGTAGGGCCAACTACTTTAGTTTGTAAAATATGGCGCTGCTATTTAACTGGTTGGGGCTACTACTTTTATTCGCAAGATTGGTAGTAGTTGTCCTTACTACTTTACTTGTTGTCGCGACAACTTTCGATGGTACATACTATTTTCAGGTAGTAAGCCTGACCACTTTAATTAGTACGTCTTACTATTAAATTAGTTAGTCTTACAAATAAGTTAGTTGATCTCATTACTTAAAGTAGTAATCCTTACTATTACAATTAGTAAGTTTTACTATTTAAAATAGTAGTCCTTACTATTTAAATTAGTAGTCCTTACTATTAAAACTAGAAAATTGTACTACATATTAAAATGACTGACTCGTGGACTATTGAGAAGTTAGTACTTCTCAATACTGAAATTATAGTAAATTTTACTATAACTTCTCTATAGTGGACACCAGAGCGTCCTCAGCACTTCATATAGAGACCAGATCCTGATAAGACGTCATGTCGAAATACACCCTGTAAAAAGGAGAGCATTGAAGTAGATTATATGGCATTGACAAAATCGTACACTTTAATGCCTATAAATCCAAACAAATTCCGTTTTTGTCCGAATGCGCTTCATGGCATTAGACAGTTTTTGTTCGAATCATTTTGAATCACACACAAAAATTATGGCATTAAAGTGGCTTCTCTGTGATGCCGTTGATTTAATGCCATTAAATGCACTTGAATGACCGTATCAGTTTAATGCCATGCAATGCCTTCAGCGATCGAAGGCATAGAATCAAACCAATGCCGTTCAATGCTGTTGAATTACCAAAGAAGTCGAATGCCATTTAATGCTTTTTCCGACCGGATATATCCAATACAATCAATGCATTCGAATGCCGTTAAATCAACATTCGGACAAAAACGGAATTTGTGTTGATTTATAGGCATTAAAGTGTACAATTTTTTCAATGCCATATAATCCAATTTAATGCTCTCCTTTTTACAGGGCAACTACATGCCCATTGGCATGTTAATGAAAAACCACTGTAATTTCGATACACAAGAACTCCAATATCAGGCCAGTTTCGGAGGTTACCTCGCAGAGCCGTGGCACTAAATCTTCGTTGGATGAATGGTGCGGGGTGGACACGCATTGTTGACACTGCTTCTTCGCTGAGAAACTGCGTGGGCCAGCAGTTCTAGGAACAACTAAATCAGTCTGCCTTATATTGGAGTTCCTGTGTATTTAAAAGTGCAGACTTGCAGCAGTAGTAAGTCTATTAGAAAATTTAGATCGATGCGATAATCTTCACGGTCTTCACTACTGCACAATTCACAAAAAGGTTAAGATGAAAATGGCGACGATCGAGAACATGACGCGATATTTCGGTGCGCATGTTGGCAGCACTGCTCAGGTTTCAGTTCTGCCAATGTCGCCAAGGAGGGAAACTTGTAACTGTTACTACTTTTATTTGTTGGAAAATAAATTGGTGGTAAATGTGACTACTTTATTTGTTGTCACTAGAATTACTATCGCTACTAATATAACCTACGTAGGATTACTAACGGCGACTTGTTACTTTTACCATCGAAGTGCTTGTCGCATCTAATACCATCTCTACTAATAAAGAGCTTCTTGTCACAACTAACCATTTTTTTCAGTGTATGTATCTTTTCTAATAGTAAACGTTTGTCAAGATTAGGCTCCAATTCTAAAATTTCAACGTTATTTAAATCGGAGTCAAAATTGTGTGCAAAGTCATAAGAATTTTTAGCTATGGCGGTGTTTGTTTCATTTTCCTTTAATAGATCTTTCGTGTTCCCTATTCCTCGTGTGCTGAGGTCTGCTGGTTTGACTAATGTATGTTTTTTACAATTCTTAAATATATGTTTATAAATGCAGTTACATTTGTTTCCTTTTTTTTTTTATAATTAGTACTTCTAAGTGAGGTTTTGCTTAAATTATTGGTGATTGCAAAGACTAATTGAAGACTACCTTTTTTGAAAAAACACGGTGCAGTGCCATTTGTGCAGTTAACATATAATTGTAAGTATCGGCGTTAATATCGTTGTTGTTTTTGAAAGTAGTTAGTAATGCAGTTAAATTATCCTGAAATTTTCCAGTGGGATCTTTTTTTTAATAATTTTATAAGTTGTTTCATCTTCTAACAAGCATAAAGCTTTAGTAATGTAATCTGTTTGATTCATTATGACACTTTTTTATTATCCGCGTTAGTAATTATACTATCTTTATTTGTCTTAATAAATTCTTTATTTTTTAAAATATTTTTCTGTAGAGTTAATTTTTTGAAATAATTATATGCATATCACGCGCGGCCATGTAAGGTAAATGCACCTATTAGCGTCCGTGTAAGGGTTACGGCAGAATTTAAGACCAATAAACAAGTGTAATCAATTCCGATTCGCTAAAAAACTATCACTGATCCAAAAAAATAGATTATTTGATAGAAAAAAATTTTTGTTTGGACGAATTGCTACAAATTGCACCGGAAAATTCGAAAATAACGCAAAGATGTCATTGTACGTCGTTGCGACCGCCTGATTCGTTTTTGGATGTATTTGCGTCCGCGCGGCTGCCCCTATTTGCGACAGGACGCAAACTGGTACCTGTACCATTTAGCGTCCACGTGATAATGAATCGTGCGGTCGCAAAGAGGGACAGAATTTGTAGGACCCTATTTGCGTCCGCTCTTCAAAGGTTATGATAGACTCGAATTATTCCGATAAAACTTACGTCACTTTATAGGTTGTACCGCAGAAAAAAACAGTGCATATCGAAAGAGAAATATTTTTCACATCACTTACGACAATTTTTAGCATAAATACACTCACAGTTCAATTATTTTGAATATTTCAAACATACGAAAGCACGCATGTACATCAAAATGTTGTTGCACTAGTTAGCGACTATTGTGCGAAATAAATAATTCACTGACCATTCGTGTGATGGAATCAGATTTCTGAATAGCTTGTTGATCTGGATTGCACGCAGCACTTGACTTACCTGGTAATTATTTCTCCGGATCCGTAAAAATGACAAAATTGACAGTCCGTTTCACAGTCCGCTCTACTAAGAATTTGCTCTCTGCACAGTGGTAAACACAAATGGCCACTTACGGCGCGCAACATGAAAAATGAAATTCGTGTTATATTTCAAAATTTCGATAAAACGCATATTTGAATAAACGCGCATGTAGAGTATTGTCAATAGAATAAAATAAATACTCTGGATGAATCAATAAGTATAAAAATTCATTAAATTTACTATTTTTAAATCACGTTAGGACGCAAATAGGAGCACGGACGCAAATAGGTACATTTACCTTACTATAATATAATATTATTGGTAACAAATCTAAGCGAATGGTATATGTTGAAAATCGATTTTGATTTTGAAACGACCAGTTTTGAGTTCCGCGCATGCGAGGACACACTGTTAGAAATTTCTATAACATATTGCTTTCTGTAAATTTGAATCATTGAGATTTCGCTGTTTAGCATAGAAAATCCTTATTTATTTGATTCACAACGAGACAGGCCAGCGAAACCCTCGTGAGTCTTGAGGACACGAAGGGACCCAAGGATGACAGCTTTCTGCATCCATCTCGCAAGTGCCTTGGCATGTTTTTAGCATATATATATATATATACTTATATATATATGGAAATATCAATGCTTATTTTAGTTCAAACCAAAATAGCCTGACTATAGCCTCCAACCAACACTTTACTTTGGGAAATGGGATGTAGAAGTGTTTAATGCCTAATGCTTAATTGTTAATGCTTAGTGCTTAATGTCGCATAAGATTAATATTTCGGCGGGATTTATGCATACCTTATGTGCGTTATGCCAATAAGTAATATAATTCTCAACTTCCGACTCTGCCCGAGCCGATCTACTCAAGAAGGGCGATGCCGGATAATATCGATCGGCAATAATTAACAACTCGATTAACTCCCTCAAGCATAAGAGAAACTCAAGAGTCAGCAATTAAATAAAGCACAGTAAAAGGCGAGGGAAATTATATCTCGAGATATCAGAGGATGGGGAAAAAATGTAAGTGCGTTAAAATTATAATTCTGCACTTTATTAGGACAAGTTTTATAATTATTAATAAATTAGGTTATATACTCTCTAAATCCGAATTAGTAGAAATTTTACTAATTGAATTAGTAGCATTGCATCTGACTGTTAAATTAGTAATTTTATCACTTTCTACTAAATGAAATGGTAAGATTTAGGTTACTAAATGAATTAGTAAGGGTATTCTACTAATCTGCTTAGTAGTGCCAACTTACTAATTCAATGAGTAACAATGAATTGCTATTGGGGATTTAAACATGATATGCGACACTGTCGGCCTCTACGCGAACTAACCAATATGGCCATGGACAGGCGTGGATGACATACTAAATACACGTAAAACATCACGAAACACAGCAAAAACATAGCGTTTAAGTGTAATGATCGTCCAACTGAATAAATAAGTGCTGTAATAAGTAGTTTTGATGAGCAAAATACTTCCGAGCTGATAATTATTTACTCCAATAATGGAATTTGCACATCAGTATCGAAAATCAACAAGTTTCGGAGGTTGTTGTGTCAGTGGTTGTGACTCCAAAGAGAATAAAAACCTCAATTTAAGTTTTCATATAGTGCCACAGATTGGAAGTGTTAAAATAAAAAGGCGAAACTTATTTGGAAAAATTGAAGTTGTAGATAAACACAGTGTGTGGTTGAGAAATTTCGATCTGAAAGATTGTAACGTTAAGAATTACTTGTCTGCTCCTTGAATTTTATTATTGCCTTGCATAGTTTAAACCGATTAGTGTATGAAAACATTTACGTTTTATCGAAAAGTAAGTGTTACATGTGCATTTGTGCAATTTCCATCGTATACAGTGAAAAAACACATCTTATGTTAAAACTGTTTACCAATTCATTTAGTAATAACGTTACCAATTTCTTTAGTAGATACAGTTACTAATTCATTTAGTCAGTTATTCTTACTCATTGAATTAGTAGATTTTTACTAATTACCAGTAAACGAATCGGCACTATTTGAATTAGTAGAAAACTACTACCAATTAGTAGTTTTTTACTAATTCAAATTTAGAGAGTATATTCTTAAAAAGCAGAGTTAAAATTAAAGACATCTATATTTGCATGCAATTGAATAAATGCTATACCTGAAGTTAAAATTGTCTCCGAATAATAATTTGAGTTTCATAGGTTATTAAGAGTAATTAAACCTATTTTTAGACCTAGTTTTAAAGTTTAAGCATAAGTTCGTATCTGCTGGAAATAAAATACAACATTTAAAAAATAAATGAATGGGTCATTCACAAAATACGGATAATTTTTTTTTCGTAACTCTCCTTCTATATCATGATATTTCTTAGGTCCCCCTTCAAAAGTACATGATAAATTTTCATCCCCCTCGACCCTCAATACTAAAAAAGTACTAAAAATGTTGATTTCTTTATAATTACAAACAGCAGATATCAAGAAGTGTTTTAGACCAAAGAAATATTTTTTTGAATCAGTGGGATATTTTTTTGCTTTAAATACTCAAATGTTTGATGCGAAGAAATACTTTTTGAGCCTATAAAATATTTGCTTGACTTTAAAATATATTTCTTTCCATCAATTCACATATTCTCATTTCGAAGAAATATTCATTTCCATTCATGGCACATTCATTTGGAACAATGAGTCATTTATTTGGTCAATAGGTCGTATTTTAGAATCAAACAATGTTAACTTAATCCTATTAAAATTTGTCTGGCTGAAGTAAATTCTTTTTTTTCATTCAAAGAGCATATATTTATTTGCCTCAAAAAAATATTTCTTTGAAAATAAACAGGACTTTCACTTACTTCAGCCAAGTAAAATTCACTTGGTACAAGTAATCCTTTTTTTCAGTGCATCACGATGTCGGGTCGATTGGCTCGAATGTAATGATCCGTCTGGATAGTAACATCCCAATATAAGATGTAATCTTCGTTTTCTAAAACGGGCATTGGAATGTATCTATAGAAAGGCATCCATTCTGTTAAGAGTCCTAAGTTTAGGGCAAATTGTTGATGTGTAATGCCCGCCACATCATTATTTCTGTGTGTATATTCTCTTTGAGCCATTACGCGATAACCATCAATAATGTGCTCGATGGATTACACGGAAAAAATTAGTTGTTGAAATTTTGAATGACTGAGTCAACCACTCTAGGATGGGGCTAAACGTATGTCATAAATTAGAAGTATCGTCGTTAGAAACTTTTATTGATACATATTTAAAAAGTAGAAAGAATTGTAGAAAGTACAAAATAATTTCAATGAAAATGTGAAGACCAGAGGAATAGAGTTCTTGAAACACTCATACACTAATGCTTCGAAGCTAGTCAATGAAACTTTCGATGACTCCTAAAGAGTTTATAGAAAACAGTGTTGCCAAATTTTTAAAAATTATTTCGCGGTTATATTCATTATATTGTTATTTACATTTTGCGGCGGGATTCGAACTACCTAACACCTATATCTATGACGTATCGAACGCAACTTATCCCTAACAACTAGACCCCACGGCTAACATAACACATTGAATATTTTGCACAGATCTCAGTAAAGAGCCAAATTTAACTCCGCGCTCATTTGTTCATTGCTGGTTACCGCGACTCCATTCAGAATTATACATACACCACTTCACCTGAGCGTCACTACGTGTTAACACAAGCGTCCAATGTGACTGTACATTGGGCATATATATATATATATATATATGTAGAAGACAGTCAACGAATTATTCGACAACTTATAAATCAGTCATTCGCTTCTGTGCTACAGAGTTATTGTATTTCAAATCTTTTGGAATCCGAAGGACTTTTTGTAAAAAATTGAAAAAAAGCTTTGTCAAAATCTGCGGAATAAAAATTCGGGAACTGATGTTCTTAGATTGTGTTCCAATAATTCGTTGACTTTTTTCACTTTTTCGATAAAGTCGGCGGTTCTTTAATAAAAATTATATGAGATCCTAAAAACAACGTGGCCTATCCTAGAATGGGTGACTCGTCAAGTAAAGTTTCGACAACTTATTTTTTCCGTGTAGTTGATATCTCCACATAATCGGCACCGGTCAACCACGTCTTGATGTAACACGTGTTTGCGATAATTTTTGGTGCTGACAACCGGTCCTGAATCGCAATGACGAATCCTTCCGTTTCTGGATACAGGACGCCATTTCTCAGCCAAATATTGGATGCCTCACTATCCACTTCATATTGATCCAACGTTTTGGGGTGTTCACCGTGGATGGCTTTCTGTCTCCACTGCGTTTCTAATTCCTCTATGGTTTCTGCCCTGATATTCAAGGCCTCCTCTGAGGACAAATTCTAGGGCGTGTAGTCAAGATCCGCTTTGCAGATCGTGTTGTAAAGCGTAACATCTCACTTGCTGTTAAAATAGTCTCGCAACTGTATAACTTGTGACTCACACAGTTTCTTGACATCTATAATGCCCCTACCCCCTCTATGTCGTGGTAGAACTACCCTTTCAATCGCCGAATTACTGTGGTGCATTCGGTGTTTCGTCATTTCTACGCGGATGATTCTGTTAATTCGTTCCAGGTCGGTGTTCGACCATTTTATGAGCTCAAAGGAGTATGTGAGGACAGGGATGGCATAGGTGTTGATTGCCCTGATCTTGTTTGCCAAGTTAAGAGAACTTTTCAGAACCAATCTGAGTCTTGTAGTGAAGGCAGTCGATAGGCTTTTCTTAACTATCGTATGCTGAATACTCTTGGATTCAAGAATACCCAGGTATTTATATGACTCGCCCTCAGCCATTGCCTCGATGTCATTCTTGAAATCGTTCTCTAGTTCTGCGGTCCCTAATTTTCCTCTGGTTAAATGCACTGGTCTGCATTTATCTAGTCCAAACTCCATGTAGATATCATTGGAAAACTGCTTTGTGAGATCGATCACTTGCTGCAGTTTCTTGTCCGAACTGGCGTATAGCTTCAGGTCATCCATGTTTAGAGGATGGCTCACTTGATGACCATCCTCTTCATCATGTACTCGGAAGCCATGAGACATGCTATTTAGTGTTTTTCTCAGTGGGTTCAACGCTAAACAGAACCATAATGCACTGAAGGAGTCTCCTGGGAATATACGCGTCGTAATCCGTATTGATCTAGTTATCCTTGGTTGTCCATGATCAAAATACTTGATTCTTGTACCCCAAAGCATTATCGCACGCCTTAGGAAGTCAATGATGCGTGGGCAAATTTAGTGTACTTTTAAGACTTCAAGCAAATAGTCATGTGGTACGGAAGGAAACGCTTGCTTGTAGTAAATGTATGCCATGTGCAAGTTTCTTTGATGTTTACTAGCTTGCGTCATGGCAACAGCGTCTATGGTGACTAGATCTTTACTGCCTCGCGAGTTTTCACAACATGCTTTTTGTCCATCTGTGAGGATGTTATTCTCGGCGCAGTGAGAGTATACCTTATCTGCTATGATAGCTGTAAGACATTTATATATTTTTGGAAGGCAGGCTATCTGTAGAAATTCAGATGGATTTTGAGCGTGTGGTTTTTTAGGCAACATATACGTAGTACCCTGAGCATATAGCCTGGCATCAGATCTGGGTGTTCGATGATCTTCTGAAAACACCTTGCCAACGCAGGATGCACAGGATCACATCTAAAGTTGTGATGTTAGTCAGCTCCACTTCAGAATTATTGCTTTCTCTTTCTTTCTCTAGTTGGAACCATGCAGTGTCCAAATTGCTTCTGTTGGTTTTTTCCCCAAACATCCGACCAGTAGTTAGTCATGTCTTTCAATTGAGGGACTTCGGTGTCTTGCTGGTTATTTTTCTTTACACTCAGTTCACGACAGAACCTTCTTTCATCTGCCTGGAAGGTTCGATTTGGTTGCCTTCTTGCATTACTTTTCTTGTACCGACGCAGTCGAGCAGTGAGAACATCAATTCTCGATGTACCGAGGGTGGATGATTTTAGTAGCAACATGGTGTATCAGATTTCTCGTTCGATTTCCTTTCTTATATTGAGTCAGTCGATCCAATTTGCACCTTACTTTGCTGATATCCATATCCAACCTGATCTTCCATGGTGGATCTCTCTCCCTTCCTGGGGCAAAGACTGCATTTTCAGGTCTAGTTCTGCGGCCCAACGTTCTAACGATTGTCACAGCTGCACAGTATACAAGAGTTTGCACCTCTAACGCAGTTTGTGTTGCGTTCAAATGCATATGTAAACCCTTGCTGTTCAGGTGTTCTATTATTGCACGCAGATCATTTGTGATGTTCATCTTGGGCAGTGAATGCCTTTGTGTTGGTTCTACATGTCTGAACTCTAGCAAACCATGACCAAAATTCCTTTCAAGTTGCTGTAGTTTTTCTGGGACTTCGCTGTTCAGATCATCGTTATTAATGTCCAGATGTGATTCTAGTGGATCCGGTGCTTGATCTTCATTATCCCTAGCACCTATGCATGCAGCTTCAATCAAGTCTTCGTTGTCCACATCTTCCAAGGGAAGTTCATCAATAGGAAGCTGCTGTTCCACTTCCATTTCGATGGCAGCTATTTCAACAGCCGAAAGCAATCTGTTCACAGATATTGAGCTTTTTTGATCTGCTAGATTCTGCTCATTTATTCTTATGGCTAGTTCTGGGTACTTAAGTAAGAAGAGTCGATGATGTTCCCTCCTTAAACTTTGTCCACGTTTCGTTGCCAAAAAATAAAAGCGCATCACATCTCTGTTCATATGGTATGTCCATTTTAATGGCTTTTTTGGTTGTTGAACCTCTTCTTCTGTCTCTGGTTGTCTTAGGCTTCCTCTAACTGATGTTCATTGCCGTCGTTTTTCCACGCCAAATCAACCTGTTGTTTAATCTCCATTGCTCGATCTTCTGAGATGTGTAGATTAGTCCTGATGTCCCTCACCTTAGCGATAAGATCTCTTAGTGCGACTTTCTCTATTTGAGGATACTTTGCAGCAAATTTCATTCTAATATTGTGTCCTTTTTTGCGTGAGGTTTCAAACTTCGCACTTTCATAATAGAGACGCACCAATTCCTCATTAATTGTGGTATCCCACTTGATGCTCTCCCACGGTATTTCTGTTGAGGTGGTTGGCTGCAAATAGCTCACGCTAGCCAAAGCATCCTCAGCAGGCACATATGATGTTTCACTGCTTACCGTATGTCGCAGATATTCTTGCTGGCCAGCTGTTTGATTAGTGAGATCTGCCTGACCATCTCGCAGCTCACCATCACTACCGTCCCGCATGCTGTGGCCCCAGCGGTGGCTCCAGGGGCGCCCCGACGATCCTCGGAAAGCGACAAACGTCTCAAAATTTTCAAAAGACTCTCCATTATAATTTATGGGTTTCGGTGTTCCTCTTAGTCACTTTCCTCTTCGTTCTCTGCCTGTCTGGCATGGGAAACCCTGTCAGTAGCAATGCTACAGCCAACATAGCCGTTAAGTTCATGAGAGGAAAGCTCAAGCCCTACCGCGACAACAACGCGAGAACACCTTCCGGTAGGAAGCTGCCATTATTATTGTTATTATTTACCATTATTATTACTACCGTTTTACTCTTGTTCTCGGGTGAACCCCGTTTTTCATCATAGCCACGGATCAAGTCAAGTGACTGATGAGATAAAGATGTTATATGTTAATTTAATACGATGTTTGAAATCTTTTGCGATGATGTTGTAGGTACAGAATTAGGAGCATAGTGTACTTTGGAGTTCGTATTCTACCGCGTCCTGAATCGCAATGACGAATTCTTCCGTTTCTGGATACAGGACGCCCTTTCTCAGCCAAATATTGGATGCCTCACTATCCACTTCATATTT